>SJYT01017551.1:428623-513352 GCA_006410635.1 Cephalophus harveyi
GGCCACCTGATGCAAAGAACTGACTCCTTTGAAAAGACACTGATGCTGGAAAAGATTGAAGGTGGGAGGAGAAGGGGACGACAGAGGATGAAATGATTGGATGGCATCACTGACTCAATGGACATGAGTTTGGGTAAACTCCGAGAGTTGGGTATGGACAGGGAGGCCTGGCGTGCTGGAATCCATGGGGTCGCAAAGAGTCGGACACGACTGCGCTACTGAAATGAATTGAAAGTGAGAAATTCAGTAGGCATCTTGTACTTCCTGTATCTGTCCCCCAGGAACAGAACTGTGGCTGTGATTTCTACTCAGTGGTTATCTTTCAAAACTCATCTCATCATTTCTCCTGAGGTTATTTCAACTTAACCTTGACCCTGCTTAATCTTTTTATAAACAATTATTTTTAAAGAGGTTAAATGAGCCAGATTTCTTGGACTGAAAATGGAATCATGCAAACTGATAATTTTAACTATAATTTACATGAAAAATGTGAAATAAAAAATATTGAATCAATGCTTGGCAAAAGTAGAATTCAAATCAATTCAACTACAGAAGTATTTGTTGGAGACCTGTTGAGGTTCATTTTTTTTAAACATGGTGTCTGCCACCTTCCTTGTCTGGCTCCTGGTGGACACTCTATGTCTTCTTTGAGTTGACTCATTTGAAAATGAGTTTTTTTGGTGCATTCAGTGAAAATGCATGGTACACAGTTAGAAGCTCAGACGTGAGTCAGACTCTGGGCTCTAATCCTGTTTTGCTATTCACCACCCACCACTGTGTGATTTGGAGGGAAACTGACCTTCTCTGTGCTTCTCGTTTTCTTCTTTTCCAAATGGGGCCAACAATAGTACCTAATTCATGCGATGGTTGTAGGCAGTCAATGGAGTAGCATGAGGAATCGGTTTGTTTCAATGTCTGGCACCTCTTAAATGCTCAAGAAAAGCTTGCAGGACCCACATGGGCAGAGCCTGGATGGACTGATGGAAAAAGAAGCTTCAGATCCACTGACAAACAGTATCTAAGGCTCCGGTCTGGGAATCTTTTTTTTTTTTAAATAGGTCTTCCTTTATTTTTTTCTTTCAGAAATTAGTCTTGCTTACTTTATAATACCTAAACGATACAGACATAATTAGAATATAAAAATAAAAATTCTAGACCTCTTAACTCCATAATTCAATTCTACTTGGAGATAAAAAATTTTCTACAGTGTACATACCTTTTTCAAGTATAGATCTAGATTGTATAGATGTAGGTATGGATTAATGGGTTAATAGATGGACAAACAAGTGATAAAGCAAATTTAATAAAATGCTAGTAAAACGTTGGCGGCAGAATCTAGGTGATGGATATATAAGTGTTCTATAGAATTCTTTTAACTTTGCTATTCAGCTGAGATTTTTTCACAATAAAATATTGAAAAAATAACATGACATTCTTAGGTAGAGATTTCTATTGTTGTTATTTAGTTGCTAAGTCATTTTCAACTCTTTTGTGACCCTATGGACTAGTCTGCCAGGCTCCTCTGTCCATGGGATTCTCCAGGCAAGCATACTGGAGTGGGTTGCCATTTCCTTCTCCAGGGGGTCTTCCTGACTCATGGATTCAATTCACGTCTCCTGCTTGGCAGGCAGATTCTTACCACTGAGCCACCTGGGCCTCCCATAGAGATTTCTATAATATTTATTAACTAGGAAAGACCAGGTTACAGAATATAATGTATGTTGTGACACTAGTTTGTTAAGTAGATGTTTATATTTATAAATTATATTATTGATACAATAATGGCATGTGACTTAGCAGCAGCAGCAGCAGCAGACATAGATAAGGTTGTAGAGAGCTATCTTTTAAGGCTGTATATTACCCATATCTATATGCTTATAAAAATCTATATTTGGGACACAAGATATAGCTTTTACATATGGATTTAGAAAAGCTAAAACTGAAAAAATACATCTTTATATTCATACAAATGTTAACCAAAAGAAAATTGGTATAGTTATAATTATATCAAAAGAGTAGAGTTTGAGGAAAAAAGTATTACTAGAAGAAAAGCACATTTCATAAAGGTAAAGTAGTCAATTTGTCAGGAATAGAATAATTCTAGATTTACATGTTTTTAATAAAGTAGTCTTGAAATATACAAGGAAAAATCAGCAGAATTAAAAGGAGAAATGGACACAGCAACAATAACAAATGGAGATTTTAACAAACAGACAAAAGTGAATAAAACCTAGTAGATCTGTGCATCATAACTAGCAAACTTAACCCAGTGTCTGAGGAAAATACTTACCAAAATAGACAATGTGCTAGGCCATAAAGCTCTTGAAAAACTTTGATTGAAATCATTCAGAGACTTCATGTTCTTTGAAAGATCTTTTACTGAAATTATGGGTAGAAATATATAAAAGAAAGCAAATGGTATAAATGGAACTAGAAAATGGAACTTACTACAAAAATATTTGGAACCGAATGAGAATGAGAATACTGTATATCAAAACCTGCAGCTTATAGCATCCAGCTGAAGGCACCGTTACAGAGACATTTGTACTTTTAAATGCACAGAGTCGGAGAGAAAGGCTGAAATTTCAATGATCTAAGTATCCAGCAGGGACTTCCTGGTGGCTCAGAAGTAAACAATCTGCCTGCTATGCAGGCGACCCAGGTTCGATCCCTGGGTTGGGAAGATCCCCTGAAGAAGGGAATGGCTAGGCACTCCAGTACTTTTGCTTGGAGAATCCCATGAACAGAGGAGCTTGATGAGCTATAGTCCACAGGCTCACAGAGTTGAACACGACTTAATGACTAAACAACAACAACAAGCATCCAACTCAGAAAGTTAGATCATTTGAAGCCAAATAAATTAGAAGGAAGGAAATAATAAACATAAGAACCAAGATCAGTGAATTGGAAGGCAAATATACACTGTACATTAGATTCAACAAAGCTAATATCTTAAAAATGAATTTCAAAAAGATCAAGAAAATGTATAATTCCCTAGCAAGACTGATCAAGAAAAGTTAAGAGAGGGCATAAGTGATGCTTATCGGGAAGTAAATAAAGGCTTTTTGTTAAGATTTGACAGACATTAAAAAGATAATGAGGTTATATAAACATCTTTATGCCAACCAAGTTGAAAACGTATATATCAACTGCTAGAAAAACACAACTTGTTCAAATAGATAAAAATAGAAAATCTACAAACACTGAGGAGTCCACTATCTATTAAAGAAATTGAATCTTACTAAATACCATCATGATGATGGTGATACCATCTGGAGAGGTTCTTAGACCCTAGCTTCCATTTTTAATGTTATGGGATTTTTATTAGCCTAGTGCCTGGATTCTTTACTTATTCCTCCTGACAGAAGAAGCAGTTACCTAACACAGGATTTGAGGGAAGAAATAAAGCATGCTCAGTTCAGTTTTAGTGATCAGAACCTTGCCTGACAATTAATATTTGGGCCTGGAGAATTCCATGGACTGAAGTCCATGGGGTTGCAAAGAGCTGGACACGACTGAGCGACTTTCACTTTCACTTTCAATAAATGTTGGTTGTTACTTTAGAAAAACCGAATCCTTATTTGGTGCCAGAAGTGGGTTAAATGCTTTACATTGCTGTATGTTGTATAACATGTAAAAGAAATCTTTGAGGTAAGCTCTATGATTTGGGACTTCCTGGTGGCCCAGTGGTTAAAATTCTGCGCTTCTCATGCAGGGGATGCAAGTTCGATCCCTGGTTGGGGAAATATGATCCCACATGCCATGTGGTATGGCCAAAATAATGATAATAATAATTAAAAAATAAAGATATATTCTAAAAAAAATTACCCTTATGTTACAGATGAGGAAGTCAAAATTTGGGAAAGTTAAGTGGCTGTCTAAGGTCATACACCTTGTAGGGTCTGATCTCAGAGTATACAATTCCTTCTTGCAAATATAAGACATTGGTGATAAGTGGGTCAAACAAAAGAGAGCAAAGGATTGATGTGCATCTGTCACTATTCCTAGGGAGGAATGAGGGTGAGGGTCCTACTGATGGTCAACCAATAGCATCTAATCCCAAGGAAATGACAGTGTTTGTATGATGTTTAAAAGGACTCAGTTTAACAGAAGCAATATTCAAAACATTACATATTCATGGAACTCCAAGCATGTCCAAGAGTCTTCATGAACCATATAAACATCACATCATTAAATGTGAAAAGAGTTGGGTCTTTTGAAATACCACTGTCTAACCTTCAGATCTCCATCCAGCTCCAGTTCTCTTTGGAGTTTTATCTCCTTCATAAGAAGGTTTAATGGGACCTGATCAGGTTAAGTTAGATCAGTCCATGCTTATAAATGGTTCTAAAATCATTTTTTGCTTTCTCTTCCCTCCCACTAAGCTGAGCTAGCCAATGCCTTCTTTGTTTTCAGCCTTCACAGCCTTGCAATCATGCTTATCATACAAGCTTTTCCTAATCATTCCTGAAAAGGAAAGGCAAGGTCTTTGGGAGAAGAATATATGATATCTGAAGCACTTCTTGGATCAGTGTTTGCTGGAAAAAAACATGATTTTTATAAAAGACAAAAACATACAAACCCTTTAGCAAATTTGGATCTTACTGATATTCATGCAGGTGTTTGGAAATGTTTATAATCTGAATCTGAGCCATCCTGACCTGCATATAGGTTTCTCAAGAGGTAGGTTAGGTGGTCTGGTATTCCCATCTCTTTCAGAATTTTCCACAGTTTATTGAGATCCACACAGTCAAAGGCTTTGGCATAGTCAATAAAGCAGAAATAGATGTTTTTCAGGAACTCTCTTGCTTTTTCCATGATCCAGCGGATGTTGGCAATTTGGTCTCTGGTTCCTCTGCCTTTTCTGAAACCAGCTTGAACATCTGGAAGTTCACGGTTCACGTATTGCTGAAGCCTGGCTTGGAGAATTTTGAGCATTACTTTACTAGCAAGTGAGATGAGTGCAATTGTGCGGTAGTTTGACCATTCTTTGGAGAAGGAAATGGCAATCCACTCCAGTACTATTGCCTGGAAAATCCCATGGACAGAGGAGCCTGGTAGGCTACAGTCCACGGGGTCACAAAGAGTCAGACACGACTGGGTGACTTCACTTTGAGCATTCTTTGGCATTGCCTTTCTTTGGGATTGGAGTGAAAACTGACATTTTCCAGTCCTGTGGCCACTGCTGAGTTTTCCAAATTTGCTGGCATATTGAGTGCAGCACTTTCACAGCATCATCTTTCAGGATTTGAAATAGCTCAACTGGAATTCCATCACCTCCACTAGCTTTGTTCGTAGTGATGCTTTCCAAGGCCCAGTTGACTTCACATTCCAAGATGTCTGGCTTTAGGTGAATGATCACACCATCATGATTATCTTGGTCATGAAGATCTTTTTTGTACAGTTCTGTGTATTCTTGCCACCTCTTCTTAATATCTTCTGCTTCTGTTAGGTCCATACCATTTCTGTCCTTTACTAAGCCCAAAAAGTTTATCAGTGTTATTTGATATATTTATATACTGTAATGATTGCTGAAATAGTGATATTTGTCACATTACATAATTATAGCACAATATTATCGTTTATTGGGCTTCCCTGGTGGCTCAGGTGGTATAGAATCGCCTGCAATGCAGGAGACTCAGGTTCGATCCCAGGATCAGGAACATCCCCTGGAGAAGGGAATGGCAACCCACTCCAGTACCCTTACCTGGAGAATTCAATGGGTAAAGAGCTGGACACAACTCAGTGTCAGAGAAAAAAAAAAAAAATCTATTACTATATTCACTATGCTGTGCATTAGATCTCTAGGGTTTATCTCCTACTTGTTACAAACTTGTACCTTTAACCACTATCCTTGTCCCTCCCACCCCATCCCCTGGTAATCACCATTTTACTCTCCTTTTTTTTTTTTAAAAAAAAAACGTATTTAACATTTTGTTTTTAATTATTTATTGGCTGCACCACACGACTTGCAGGATCTTGGTTCCCTGACCAGGGACTGAACCCAGACCCTCAGCAGTAAAAAGCTTGGAGTCCTAACCGCTAGACTGCCAGGGGATCCTCTGTATTTAACTTGTTTAGATCCCGTATAGAATCTTTGTCTGACTTAGAAATTGTTCAAGTCTTGTCTTTGTCTGGCTTAGAGGTTTTCTTTTTAATGACTGATGTCTTTGGGCAAGTTCAAATTATGCTTAGAGACCTCATCTTCCCTACTTGCAATTTGGACTCCATAAAGCACATAGACAAGGAAAGAGGATTTTTATAGAATGCCTATATTTCACTTTGGCTTTCTTGCATACGGCAGCTATAAAACCACAAATAGCCCAGCCAGATTTTCCTTATGTCTGGGCTTCCCACCCAGGAGCAAGTAAAACACTTTTCAAAAGTACTATTAGCTCCACTGAATTGCTACTTCCTCGTATTATATGGAGCCCAGGTGGTTTTTAAGTGTTAACACAACTTCCTCAAAACTGCCTCTCTGGGTCCCAGGGATTAACTCAGTTGCTTGGAAGGTAAGCTTTGCTCATTATTTTAACATTTTCTGTAGCTTCTCTGCAGGGTAGATTCTTTCGGGCCACCCCAGAGTTTCCATTTTATAAGAATGCCCCTTCCCGAAGAGAAAGAATAGTTATGGAGCTTGTTCTGACAGCTCTAAAACGAAAGTGATAAAAAATTGTTTAAATTGCCAATCTGAAATTAATGTTCCCTTTCCAGTAAGAAAGAATGCTTTTATGAAGCTTGTTCTGACTCTTCTAATATTAGAACATTTTAAGCCTGACCTTCTGAAACGAAGGGAAAATAGTTCAAATCTCTGTGGTCGAGGTATGACATCTTGATGTGAGGTGTTCGAAGACCATACTCTCGCGGTCCATCCATTGGCTTTGTTCTTTCTTTTCCCTTGTTTTCTTCCTTACGTAGAAACAGTACCCAAAATTCAGGCCTTGTGCCTTTTCCCTCTCTCTCCCCAAACTCTCTTTTAGGTTTATACATTCATACAGGGATTTTCATAGAGCGAGAGTCTATGAAAATCATAGCAATTTGCAATCCTGAATTACTCCAAAATATTAAATAAAAGTCTGTGTGTTTCACTGACAAACACCATCAGAGGAAAAAAGAAAAAGGAAGCTTACATAGGAGGTATGGAAGAAGAAGAGAGGAAAAGACGAAAGGGGTAGATTTTAAAAGTTGGTGAAAACATGAGATACATTCCCCTTGTTTCCAGAGAAACCATCAGTCACCTAAAATTCTTCGGCAAATCACTCACCAGAAATGAGAGTAAGACTCTCCATCAAAAACCAGAAGAGAAGCACTCATTGCAAAACTGAGAAAAACATTACTTTGCTCAGGCTTATAAAAGTAAATAAATGTATACAAGAAAATAAATTCTTTATAGAATTTCTATAAAGGCCCTTTCCAACTCCATTTATATAAATCATATTCCATATCGCTGATCCACAGTGAAATCAAATATATTTATTTTCAGAATGGTAAACTGAACAGAACTATTACACTTGTGTATGCATGGTGGGGTGGGGGGAGGGGAGTGCCAGTGACGTAAGCGATAAACAATGGGTACTAATGGTATGGGAGGTAAAAGTCTACCTTTTAATATCCTATTTGTAACTATTAAATCCAAGACTTGAGAAAGAAAAAACAATTTGTTAAATTATGTGTTCAGTGACAAAACGTTCGGTATCTGAACAAACTTGCTTAAATAAAATCTGTGTGTCAAGGGCTTTTGATAGATGAAACATCTGAAATTTTACTCCTGGGGCTTTACCAGGTCTCCAGGACCACAGCTGAAATTATAGCTTAGGATTGTTCAGAAATGTACAATTGATCCCTTAGGTAGATTATATATGAAGCTATGCTTTAAGCATTTGCAAAATTTATAGCACCTTAAATCGGTATTGAATTCCAAAGTGTTTGAACCTCAAGATAGAGAAAACAATACTGTTGATTTAAAAAATAACATTCCTTTATATTAAAACATATACATACATTACAGAAAATTTAGGAGATGTACATAAGGCAAAAGAAGAAGAAAGCATGCGTAATTCTAGCATTAAGAAATCAAGACCATTGTACATCTCATTACATATATTCTTTTCTCCGTTGTTTATAATGGCCACATGGCGTAGCACTGCATGGATATACCATAGTTGATTTAATCAATTCCTCATTGCTAGGAATTTAGGGTTGTTTTCCCTTTTTTTTTTTTTTTTGGCCAAAATTCATTAAGTGACAATGAATACTCCTGTAACATAAATCTTTGTACAGATCTATTTGCTCTTCTGCAATTAAATTTGGACAGAAGAGAATATTTAAAGCATGTAATCATTTTAAAGCTACCCTCCAAACATTTGAGTTTTATTTTGATGGTCAGAATTTGATATAAGGAGAGTTTATCTTGGATACTACTCTAAGAAGGGAGATGAATTTAATACTACAAGTTCGGTGGTATAAGGTGAGTTTACCTGCGAAGTATGTCATGGCACAGAATTAAAGAACAGAGTTGGAGGGCACTCCCAAATAAAGCAAGGTTTTCCTACCCCTTTGGGGGTAGCTGCATCTTTCTGTGGGCTTGATTGGTGGCTCAGTGGTAAAGAATCCACCTGCCAATGCAGGAGATGCGGGTTTGATCCCTGAGTCAGGAAGACCCTCTGGAGGAGGAAATGGCAACCCATCTCAGTATTGTTGCCTGGGAAATCCCACAGACAGAGGAGCCTTGTGGGTTACAGTCCATGGGCTCGCAAAGAGTCAGACATGACTGAGCAATGGGGCATGCTCACATCCCTGTGAGTGTAAATAATCTGGGGATGAGGAAGGTATGCACCCGGTAAGGAGAGTGAGGTCCCTGGACAAAAGTGCCAAGGGGAAGGCCATTTCTGAAGAGTTTTCCCAGGGAATATCATCCTGAAGGGTTCACAAAAGAAGAAATAATCTGTGCAACCTACGGCGTCTTCAGGCTTATATTCACATTTTCTTTAAATGCAGAAGTTGTTAGCATTTTGGAACTTTCTTCCACTTGAGAGTCATTTAAATAATAGCCTAGATAATGCAGTATCTGGGAGCATAGGTAAGAGGCACCCAGGATTCTTTTGCTGCTGGGGAGGATTCTAGAAAATTGGAGATTAATGTAACAGAGGAGCACATGCTAAGAAAAAATAAATCACTGGTCTTGAGATGAATAGAGGCATCTCATATAAAATAGGGCTTCTTCCCAGATGGTACTGGTGGTAAAGAACCTGCCTGCCAATGCAGAGGACACGGGTTCCATCTCTGGGTCGGGAAGATCTCCTGGAGAAGGAAATGGCAACCCGCTCCAGTGTTCTTGCCTGGAGAATCCCATGGACAGAGGAGCCTGGCGGCCTACAGGCCATGGGATCTTAAAGACTGAAATGAATCTGAACCGCTGCCCTGCCTTTGATNGACACGGGTTCCATCTCTGGGTCGGGAAGATCTCCTGGAGAAGGAAATGGCAACCCGCTCCAGTGTTCTTGCCTGGAGAATCCCATGGACAGAGGAGCCTGGCGGCCTACAGGCCATGGGATCTTAAAAGACTGAAATGAATCTGAACCGCTGCCCTGCCTTTGATAGTCCACTCACATTTGTAATCATTCATATCTGACTCTGCACCTCATGGACTGTAGCGCATCAGGCTCCTCTGTCCAGGGGATTTTCCCAGCAAGAATACTGGAGTGGGTTGCCATTTCCTCCTCCAGAGGATCATCCTCACCCAGCGACTGAACCTGATATGCACACATATCAAGGATCAAGTTAGCTCTGGGGGAAATAAGTTCTGAAACTGTTAACAGCCTGTGATTCTGAGTAATGGAGATGGAGGGAGACAAACTTTTTATTTGGGGTTCTACTGTCTGGATCTTTTACAAATTACTACTATGTACATGCCTTGCATTTATAAAGAAAAAGAAACTTAAAATAACTATAGTGGATATATGCTTTAAAAATAACTGGCTTAAATTTCAGGTCTTCAGGCTGTGACTCAACAAGCTTAATCTTTTAAAGAGGCTGACTTTGTAGACCGTGTAGCAATAATTGTTGCTGTTGTTCCAAATTAACATCTATTAGCAATAACAAAAAGGTTTGTAAAATAAAAAATTAGATATCATTTATAGCAATTTCTTCAAAATCCAAACATCAATGGGAAATAGAGAAAACAATTTAAGCTTAAAATGGATCCTTCTTATCTTCCCCCCATAAATCACATTGTTTTCTTCATTCTCAAATAATTTAATATAAAAATAGTTTAGAATAATAATACCAAATACTAGTACTATTAAAGCAATGTCTCATAAAAATCACTTATATTTGATTCTATTTCATGGAGATATAATTTTCTTCTTCATTCTCTAGCCCAGGTGAAATGAGAATGAATCTTAAAAAGCGTTTTATTTAGTGTTCCTTGTTTATTAATAGGGGACCAAGAAGACCTTTTAAAATAAAATGTAATTCAATAGAACTAGTTTGAAAATAAATAGAACACATGTGGTTAAACTTTGCTTTTGAAATTAACCTATCAGGCACAGATCTCTGTAATTAAAGATTCCTAATTCACAATTCTCTGAATCACTGCATTTGGCAGGCAAATGCCAGTAATTTTCATTTCACAACACAGTGCCTCAGACAGTAATAAGCCAGAACGAAACACATGCAGGTTTAATCAGGTAACAAAGCATGTCAAATACTTACCCTGAAACAAGGGAGTCTGGCACATGAAGTGTGAGCCTCCGAGAAGTCCCTTAGGGGATGTTATATGCTCTGATCTGTACCTTTTCACAGCTTCTGTTGACACCTTTAAGAGGAAAAAAAAAGTCTCCACCAGAACAGCCGTCGGTATTCAAAACAAATCACTCTCGATGGGACTTCTGGGAGCCAAAGATACAAACACTGACACACACACACACACACAGACATGTGCGTGGACACAGATGCATAAGTACACACGTGCACATTCACATACAAATAATATTATCAACGCAAACATAGAGGCAGGTAAATAAATGAAGAGCATTTAAAGAATGGTTTTTGTTTAAGCAATTTTGGTTCAAGTGCCATAATAAGAAAAAAAATGCTCTATTTAGCTCTTAGGAAAGTATGTAAAAGTTTGATTTTGGTCTATAGGTCTATATATATATATGGGTTTCCCTGGTGGCTCAGTGGAAAGAATCTGCCTGCTAATACAAGAGATACACATTTTCGATCCCTGTGTTGGGAAGATCCCCTGGAGAAGGAAACGGCAACCCACTCCAGTATTCTTACCTGGAGAATCCCATGGACAGAGGAGCCTGGTGATCTACAGTCCATGAGGTCTCAAAGAGTCAGACATGACTGAAGTGACTTAACATGCATGCATATTATATATATCCTAGCTGTTTCAGAGCCCAGAGATAAGCCAGCAAGCTTTTGCTCTTAGAAAGAGAACCAAGGAGCAGGAAGACTTTCCAAGGCTCTCGTATGGCAAGTCCAGAGATCCTAAGCAAGGGACCTGATATCTAAAATCCATGACCTATGGGGCAACCAAAGAGCTAGTGAGGGAAAAATTTGCAACATACATTGTAAATAGCCCACATGGACAGGGTTGCCCACAATGGCGCCTCCTTTAGACCTGGGCAGCTAGCTTGACCAGTGTGTGCCTCCTTTGACTTTGCCTCTTCTCAAAGAGTGAAAAGTCCACAGGACAAGGGGAAGTGCCCATCTGAAGCCCTGTCACCAAATTCTGGATATGGGGTCCCCAGCACATGCCCTTCTACCCCAAACAGCCCAAACCCAGGTCCTTGCTGGATGGTGGGGGCCTGCTGGGAAATTGGGTTCTCTCCATTCTCTTCCATGTAAAATATCATGTTTATTAGAGAATATATAATTAAGGCATGCTCATTTGAAGATTACAAAGATATTTTCATAAGTAAAATCAACAGTAATGTCAGCAATTTTTCTAAAGATTATAGCTAGCAACAGATTTTTTCCAGGAAAGTGCGTTTCATCACTGGCATAGTTTAGAAATGCTAGCACGTGGAGATAATAGAGAGCAGACAGACTTTTAGTTGATTTTATCATTGCTTTTAAATTCTCAGCAAACCATGTACCTGCTTATTACTTGTACTTGGCAAGGGTTGGGGAGGGGAACCACTGCCCTGCCTTTGATATTCCACTCACGTTTGTAATCATTCATATCTGACTCTGCACCTCATGGACGGTAGCGCACCAGGCTTCTCTGTCCAGGGGATTTTCCCAGCAAGAATACTAGAGTGGGTTGCCATTTCCTCCTCCAGAGGATCATCCTCACCTGGCGATTAAACCTGTGTCTCTTGCATCTCCTACATTGGCAGGCAGATTTTTTACCACTGAGCCACCTGGGAAGCCCCTTGATATTCCACTGCTCCTCTTTTATTCCAGGTCTTCTGAGAAGGTATCCTGGTGCCTAAAAGAAGGGCAATAACCATCTGCCACTGTCAGCTCAGGGGTGAAGAAAGAACAGAACCTCCTAGCACATTTGAGAAGAATTTCCTTCAGGTTACATGGCCCTAGTTCATGTGGGAGGAGAAAATAAGAGTGGTACAATATATGTTGAATATCTTACATGGAACTCTGCTCAGTATTACATGGCAGCCCAAATGCAAGGGGAGTTTGGGGGAGAATGGATATGTGTAAATGCTTGGCTGAGCCTTTTTGCTGTCTACCTGAAACTATCTCAATGTTGTTAATCGGCTATACTTTACAGTAAAATAAAAAGCATATCTTAGACTTCTTTGTCAGCCATGATAAGGGAGTCTTTCAGAGTTTGTTTCCAGGTGAATCCTTGAATCATACTATTGTAGCAGGTAATGCTGATCATTAGGGGACCTGAGTTCTACTGATGAACATTGACTCTGATACAAACATTCCGTGTGATTTACTGTCTCTCTGAGTTTTGATGTCTCCAATGTTACTTATAGCTGGAAATGAAAGTCGTTCATTCGTGTTCGACTCTTTGCGACCCCATGGACTGTAGTCTACCACACTCATCCGTTCATGGGATTTTTCAGGCAAAGGTACTGGAGTGGGTTGCCATTTCCTTCTCCAGAGGATCTTCCCGACCCAGGGATTGAACCCAGGTCTCCCGCATTGTATGCAGATGCTTTACCATCTGAGCCACCACTAGTTAAATATAACTAGTCACCGATAAGCTATGAAGCAGAAAGGAACTTAAGTTTGTTTTAGGAGCCAGAGGAGAAATCTGGATGCTAACTGGAAGGGAAGATAAGAAATTCAAGCTCTTCTTTCTGGAGGAGCTTGAAGCACTGTGTTGCTGAAAGCCCTACCATTCATCTCTGCTTTACTAGTTATATCTTCTGAGTGTTCCCCTGGTCTACGGTATCTTTTATTAGTTGAGTGTCAACTGTCTCCTTGGTGTAGAACAGAGCCCTACTCCTCCATCTCTTGGAGCAGAAAATGCAAGAAGGCTTGTGATGGATGGGAAGAAGCACAGTAGCCACCAAAGCACATTATTAAAGTGGTTTTAAAAGATCTGTCAGTTTCAGAGTCAATTTAAAAATATGTATTTCAAAGCAATGTCTTCTAAGGGGAAACAACTCTGGCATATAGTGAGAGCTTGGTAATCGTTACTGAACAAAATGTTCTCAGCTCCTTAGAAGGTAATGGTTCACGTCATTCAATTCTTCAGAAGTAAAGAATGCATGAATATGTCCATATCTTGCTGTCATACTGGCAATTTTATGGGTAGTGCTGTTCGTGAATTGCAATGACAAAATTAGCTTCAGGATGGGAAATCAAGAAGTCTGAATCTTTGGCCAGAAGCAAACTGCTGAGATATTTGATGGGATAAGCAATCCCTCAGGAAAGATAGGGGCATAAATCAGAGCATATATAGCAGCCTGTTCTTTGGGTGGTTGGGTGTGGTCACACACAGCAAAAGGAAAGAAACCTTTAAACAGGGTCTGCAGAAGTGCTGGCCACCATGTTTGGCAATTAAAAGACTACCAGATCATTTGGGTTTTCTTACACCAGTATTCTTTCCTGGAGAATCCCATGGACAGAGGAGAGCCTGCTGGGCTACAGTCCATGGGGTCACAAAGAGTCGTACACAACTGAGCGACTTTCACTCACTCACACCTTATCTTGAGCTCTCTTTGTAAAACAAACAAATAAGGCTTCCCAGGCTCAGATGGTAGAGAATCTGCCTGCAATGCAGCAGACCTGAGTTCGATCCCTGGAGGAGGGAGTGGCTACCCACTCCAGTATTCTTGCCTGGAGAATCCCATGGACAGAGGAGCCTGGAAGACTATATAGTCCATACGGTTGCAAAGAGTCAGACACAACTGAGACAAACAGTTTCACTTTCAGTCATAAGACCTACCGATGGAAGGTGTGCCCCTGCATTCTGACCAAGGGCCTAACCAGGTCAACACAAAATGCCTGAGGTCAGAAAAGTCACATCTGTGCTCGAAACATCTAGATCATTCCATCCTCACTCCAAGAAGTGACAGCTTCCTCCTGAGAACATTGCACCCTTCTGAGGACACTGACAGTCACGCTGGGAGCATATTGTCTTATTCACTGTGTATTATAACCAGACACCCAGTAACAGCTGGGCAGAGATGTTGTAATTTCAACTGCAGACTATTGGGTAGAATAGAAATGCTGTAAAGCCCTTTCCTAGGCTGAGATTCTATTGTGTGATTGCCTTGCATTCCCACTTGACTTTCTCACATCCCACTTCTGTGAACTGATACTGGGATCAAGGAGGTAGGTATACATGGGTGATGTTCAAGTCAGACATGGAAAGAAGAATCGTCCATCCATTCCCTTCCCCCAAGTATTCCCCTTTTCCGGTAGAAAGTAAAATTCAAGATAAGGATTCAGTACAATGGTCCTTACTAGTGCTTTGCTTCTGGTGAGCTGTGCTCCAGTGAAGTATGATCCAGAGCTAAACAGACAACTCTTCCTTGAAGCTCCTCTCTAGACACAAGATGTTATTAAACTGCCATTTTTAGTGTAGCTGTGCCACCGGATTCTTTCCCAGCCCAGAGACCTTAGAGCATAGGACCAAAATGTGGTCATCTGAATCCTGTGACTGTGGGAAGCCCAGTGCCAGCAGCCCATTATGCAAGAAGAAGCTCCCTAAATGGTGTGTTAAGCTCATTCTCTTAGCAAGATTTTGAAAAAGAAAAACAATCTGTGATACGGTCCATAAAGCAAAGTTTTAAAACTTGGAAGTGAAGACTAACTTGTTTCCTCTGACCCTGACCATAGCCAACATGCTCCAATGAAATAAACCTGGGACCGGTGGCTGCCAGAAAGGAAGGGGTTGGGGGAGGGATTGAGTGGGAGATTGGTGTTAGCAAGTGCAAGCTTTCATATAGAGAGAATGTATAGACAATAAGGTCTTGTTATATAGCACAGAAAACTATATTCAATACCCTATGATAACATAATGGGGAAAAGTGAAAGTGAAGTCGCTTAGTCGTGTCCAACTCTTTGCGACCCCATGGACTATATAGCCTACCAGGCTCCTCCGTCCACAGGATTTTCCAGGCAAGAGTATTGGAGTGGGTTGCCATTTCCTTCTCCAATATGTATTTAAAAAGAACAAATGTATATATGGATATATATAGGGCTTCCCAGGTGGTGCAGTGGTAACGAATCTTCATGTCAATGCAAGTCGAGACCCGAGAGATGCAGGTTCGATCCCTGGGTTGGGAAGATCCCCTGGAGGAGGGCATTGCATCCCACTCCAATAGTCTTGCCTGGAGAATCCCATGGACAGAGGAGCCTGGAGGGCTACAGTCTAAAGGGTCGTAAAGAATTGGACACAGCTGAAGGGACTTAGCACACACACATAACCGAATCACTTTGCTCTTTAGCAGTAATTAACACAACATTGTGAATCAACTATACTTAAATTAAATAAACCTCAGGTTACTGGGCATAGATGAATGGTCATGGAGAGAAATAGCAGAAAGCAATGGACACTTGGTAAAAAAAAACTAGTAAGAGCAAATGAAAAAAATAATGAACTGCATCAAAATGAAATGTTCCATTCATAGAAGAAAAAAACAAAACCTTTGTTGACTCTTTTTCTAGATCTGCCCTTTTGGACTTTCAAAAATGGTGAGGGCTACGTGTTCTAAAGTACTTGGACTCAGCTCAAGCAGACTGGGTCATTTCATTTTTTTTTTAATCAATTTTTGTTGGAGTATATTTGGTTTACAGAGTTGTGTTAATTTCTGCTGTACAGTGAGGCGGATCGGCCATATGTGTATATATGTATATCCCCTCCTTTTTGGCTTTTCTTCCCATTGCAGTCGCCACAGAGCACTGAGCAGAAGCCCCTGTACTATCCAGTATGCTCTCATTAGTTACCTGTTTTATGTGTGTGTGTCCTCAGTTGCTCAGTCACGTCTGAATCTTTTTCGACCACACGGACTGCAGCTCACCAGGCTCCTCTGTCCATGGCATTCTCCAGGCAAGAATACTGGAGTGGGTTGCCATTTCCTCCTCCAGGGGATCTTCCTGACTAAGGGATTGAACCTGAGGCTCCTGTGCCTCCTGCATTGGCAGGCAGATTCTTTACAATCTGGAAAGCCCCTTATCTATTTTATACATAGTATCAATAGTGTATATGAGTCAGTCCCAATCTCCCAATACTTCCCACTCCCTAACCCCTTTCCTCTTTTGTATCCATGCTGCTGCTGCTAAGTCGCTTCAGTCGTGTCCGACTCTGTGCGACCCCATAGACGGCAGCCCACCAGGCTCCCCCGTCCCTGGGATTCTCCAGGCAAGAGCACTGGAGTGGGCTGCCATTTCCTTCTCCAATGCATGAAAGTGAAAAGTGAAAGTGAAGTTGCTCAGTCGTGTCCAGCTCTCAGCGACCCCATGGACTGCAGCCCACCAGGCTCCTCCACCCATGGGATTTTCCAGGCAAGAGTACTGGAGTGGGGTGCCATTGCCTTCTCCCTTTGGTATCCATATATTGTTTCATTTCATCTTTTTTTATTTTAATTTTGTATTGGAGTATAGCTGATTAACAATGTTGTGACTATTTCAGGTGAATAGCAAAGGGACTCAGTCACACATGCGCATGTATCCGTTCTCTCCCAAACTCCCCTCCCATCCAGGCTGCCACGTAACACTGAGCAGAGTTCCCTGTGCGATACAGTAGGTCCTTTTGGATAATCCATTTTAAATATAGATCTCTGTCCATCTTGACAGAGATCTCGATAAAAGATTCCCTGAATTATACTGCAGGGAATTAAATTCCTCTTGTTGAATCTCAATTTATAAATATTTGAGAGAAAACTCAAGTTGACCAAGAATGTATTTTTCCTTGGGCAGTGTTCCTTCTGTTATGATGCGTTGTCATCAATGTGGGTTTAACTTTTTTACCTTTCACTTATCAACGGCTTTTTGGAGAAAAAACTGACATTAGATAGAAAGGAAAGGTATAAATTTTTTTTTTTCATTTTTGTTTTGGCCCATTAGATTTTAGACTTCATTTTATTATCCTGTTTTTTTTTTTTCTTTTTGTATTATGTAACATAGTTCTATAATGGCCAGTTCACTTCTTTATGTAATGATTCTTTTTATGTATCTCATATGTACCTCTTGCTAAGTATTTTAAGCCTCAGGGAAGGATGTTCCTTATTTCAAGGACTTCATGGTCTGCTGAAGGAGATGTACTTATAGTCAGTGATGACAATGTGGAGTGATCATTGACTCTGTGAAAGATGGATCACAGTGGGAGATGAGTGTGTGTAAGCTCTGCAGGGAATAGAGACATCAGAGATGGCCATGAAAATGTTACTTCTCTGTAAAAAACTCACTGTGATGAAAATTGTAAAAGAAATGATCCAAAGGTACATAGTAAAATTAATTATGAAGTTATACTCTTCCATACATTTTTCTATGGGTATGGCTATAGATAATTTCTTCTTTTTTTTTATCTTTTAAATTATGAAAATATGATAACTCATTGACAGGAGACTTGGAAAATACAGAACAAGGTTACATATACATGCTAAATCACTTCAATCCTGTCTGACTCTTTGTGAGCCTATGGACTATATAGCCTGCCAGATTCCTCTGTCCAAGAGATTCTTCAGGCCAGAATAGAGGAATGGGTTGCCATGCCTTCCTCCAGGGGATCTTCCTGACCCAGGGATTGAACCCAAATCTCCTACATTACTGGTGGATTCTTTACTTCTGAGCCATGGGTGAAGTCCAAGGTTACATATAGTTCCACTATATATTACAGTTATTTTAAGTAGATAAATTAAGATTTTTAGTTGGAGTTTCAATAGCACAGTCTCAAAAATTAATAGAACGAATATACAGAGTAGAAGGATATAGTAGACCTGACAAGAACTATGAACCAGTTCAACATAATTAAGATTTATAGAATTTTCATACAACAGTAGGATACAAATTCTATTCCCATACACTATAAACTAGAAGACACTGGAACATATCTAGGGACAAAAGACCAGGTGCAAAAATTTGATGGTCTAAAGTTACCAAAGTCATGCAGAGTTTGTTCTCTTCAGTTCAGTTCAGTTCAGTCGCTCAGTCGTGTCCGACTCTCTGCGACCCCATGAATTGCAGCTCGCCAGGCCTCCCTGTTCATCACCATCTCTCGGAGTTCACTCAGACTCACGTCCATCAAGTCCGTGATGCCATCCAGCCATCTCATCCTCGGTCGTCCCCTTCTCTTCCTGCCCCCAATCCCTCCCAGCATCAGAGTCTTTTCCAATGAGTCAACTCTTCGCATGATGTTAGATATCAATATCAAAAGATATTTGAAAATGACCCACATATTTTCAAGTGCAATGTGACATTTACCAAGATAGACCTTCAACTTAGCCTAGATCATTTTTAAAAATTGATAACATGCTCATTCTTTTGCTGTTACTGGGTTGAATTTATTTCCTTCCTTCTTAAAGAAGAAAAAAAGAGAAAATACTCACGCTTATACAAAGTCATGTCAGTTCAAAATAACACTCATCAACTCACAGAATGAGCAGACATGGAGTGACCAACACACATCCCTGGCGTGCATGTCATATCTGACCATCTGACACATTCATTTTCCAAGAGCTCTCACTCTGATTTTAAATAGTGGGTTTTCTTATCTTAAAAGTTTCATGGATCCTCCAAGATGGTTGCATTTTTGGGTCTAATGTTTTTGCATCAAAGAAGAAGTCATGTTCCTGATGCACCATTGATAATAGTTCAGTCTCATGAGCTGCAAAGCTCAAGAGGCTGGCAGCACGGAGCAAGCAAATATCACACCCGCCAGCCTGTGAAATCAGAAGGCCTGCAAGTTAAGGGAATGTCTCACTCCTGGTGACTTCTGGAGGAGGCAAAGTTCTTGGCACGTTTGTCCCAAGAGTGCCCTCTGCTAGTGCTCCTGTCTGACCCACAAAGCAGGAGTCAGCAGGTGAACAGAGCAGGAGATTAGGGAGGTGAACTTCTCTCTCGGTGGGTGCTTCATGGAGGCAGGGTGTGCCCAGATATCAGGATATCCTCTGCTGGAGCCAGGGGGGGTTAGCAAGGTGAACCCCTCAGTTCTTCTTGTTCAGTTACTAAGTCGTGTCTGACTCTTTGCAACCCCATGGACTGCAGCACACCAGCCTTCCCTGTCCTTCATGATTTCCCAGAGTTTGTTCAAATTCATGCACACTGAGTCGGTGATACCATCCAACTATCTCATCCTCTGTCACCCCCTTCTCCTCTTGCCCTCAATCTTTCCCAGCACCAAGGTCTTTTCCAGTGAGTCAGCTCTTCCCATCAGGTGGCCAAAGTATTGGAGCTTCAACTTCAGCATCAGTCCTTCCAATCAATATTCAGGGTTGTATACACCCATGGTGGATTCATGTCAATGTATGGCAAAACCAATATGGTATTGTAAAGTAAAATAAAGTAAAAATAAAATTTAAAAAAAAAAAAAGGAAAAAAGAAAAAAGAAAAAAAAAATTCAGGGTTGATTTTCTTTAGGATGGACTTATTTGATCTTCTTGAAGTCCAAAGGACTCTCAGAGAGTTTTCTCCAGAACCACGATTCGAAAGCATCAGTTCTTCAGCAGTCAGCCTTCCTTATGGTCCAACTCTCACATCTGTACATGACTACTGGAAAAATCATAGCTGTGAGTATACAGACCTTTGTCGGCAAATGTTTACCCATAAATTCCACTGAAAAGGAGTTGAAATATACTTTCCTTTTCCTGTTAACCCCACTTCTCCTGAGGGGAAATATGAGTAGCTGTCAGCATCTATACAATGACAGAGCTTGTAGATATCAATTTGGAAGCCTCATCTCTCATGAGAACTTGCAGGATGAAACATCCTTTTTGATAGCAATCTTTTGTTGTGATGAATCACCTGGTGGAAAGGGGGCCTTTATCGTTTGTAGCTCAAGGGCTGAGGTTTGTGACGCCTCAGTGTGTGCATTTCAGAGGAAGACTAATTGACCCATCGATTTTCATGGTGCATTCACCCTGTTTAGGAAAGACAGTCATTGTGGAGGGGGCTGTGGGGAGAGTCCACGGGAGTTGAAAACACACCAAAATACACCACTCCAAAGAGTTTCTGCTATAAGGAAGAGAGCTACTCATCTCTAGGCCTTGAAGGAAACTTGGAGTTGATGTCGTCTAAAGCCCACTAAAAGATAAGAAATGGTAATTATGTGACATGACGGAGGCAGTAGTTCACACTAGGGTGATCATCGTAATACAATATAACACTTTCAACTTACTCAACATTATGTGTACATAATACCTTAATAAATCTCAGAAGAAAAGTGAAAAAATAAAGCTAAGGAAATTGAGACTCACAGATTGTTTCTAACTCACCTTGGATTAGAAACGGTATTTCAGCTTTTCATCTAGTGATCTGTTGAAAACAGTGTGCTCGTCCTTCTTCTTTGAAGGAGAGAGAGAGAGAGAAGCTCTTTGATGATGTGATGAACCAGGGACTAGAAAGGAAAGCTCTCCACCTACAGGTCTGGGACTACTTATGAGTAAATGCTCTGCTTTGCTTCCCATCAGAACTCGCTTCCCGTTGAGAGCAAACTGTGATGGTTGAATAGGGTTTCACTTTCAACCTCAGGCCAACAGACATGGTCATGATTCACTGGGATTCTCTGTGAACAGAAATTACTTGGCTTCTCACACCTCCAGGGACCGCTGGACGGTGGTGGTGGACCTGTCTCAGGTCCAGATTCTTCCAGCCCATCTGGTGCACCTGAGAGCATGTGTGGGACGGCCATCTGTGCTGTGAATGACATGTGCATTTTACCCGCCGACGTGGAGCAGCCGCAGGTGATGAGTGGGGCCAGAGCCACCCCTGAATGGACAGGAGTGAAAACCCAGTGTGGCTGCAGAGTGCTTTGAGATGCATCCTTTTTCAATGCACTGTTGAAAAACTCTTAATGGCTGAGTTCTGGGCTCAGGTTTCTGAGTTCTGCTCAGTTTCATGTTGAACAAAGGGACTTAAACCTAAGAGACAAGGATGCCAAGGAATAAACAGGAAGCTCGAGTGCGTTTGAGGCTTCCCAGGTGGTGCAGTAGTAAAGAATTCTCCTGCCGTTGCAGAGACGCAGATTTGATCCCTGGGTCGGGAAGATTCCCCTGGAGAAGGAAAGGGCAACCTGCTCCAGTCTTCTCGCCTGGAAAAGGGGTGTTTTGCTTTCGGAAGGGATTTTTAAGAAATTTGATTGTCTTACAAAAAGTCTTGTTGAGAATCCTTGTGTGTCCATGACCCTGCTGGCTTGCCTGCAACAAGTAACTCAAATAGTACAATTTCAAGTTTAGGAATCGTTTGGTTCCAAGTAACAGAGACGGACTCCAACTTCTTAGCAGATGCTAAGAAGTGCAATTTGTTGGGAGGACATGAGGTTATCGCTTGGCAACCACGGGCATGAAGAGGAGCCAGGGTGCGCGGAGTCCTGGAATGAGGGGCTGGAGCCGAGGCAGTAAGCAGCATCCTCTCTGGGGACCGGCCGGGAGCTCATCTCTGCTTCTCTGCTTTTCGGCATCAGTTTTCTTGCTGCAGATGGCTTTTGCTGCTTCACTGGGACCTTGGCTCTATGACACTTCCCGCTCTTAGGGCTCCCAACCAGCTGAGCCATGTTCTACGTTCACCTTCCAAGTTTCTAAGGGAGAGGCACCAACAGGCTCAGCTTACTAGAGACCAGCTCTCCTCGTCCACCCTCAGTTCCGCTAACTCTGGCCGGGAGCTGGGTGGCATGTGGAGTGAGCTGGCTGTTGGAGCCCCGGGCTGCGGGTGGGAGAGACGGTTCTCGGAGGAGTGTGGTTTGTGGAGACGACCAGCCCAATGGCAGCCCCCAGCAGTTGTCATTCTTGGAAGGAGCTCAGATGGATCCAGAGACATTGCAGAACTCCTTCAACATCTTAAATTTAGCGGGGTAAGCAAAACTGTCTCACAGATGGGAAAATGAGGGCTGAGGTGTCAGTAAATTGTCTAAGTCAGTTTGAAACCTGAGTTGCTGGCTCCCCGGCTCAGTCTTTGCCATATGAAATATTTCTCACTTGCGCTGTGAGGGCTGGCCTGCCGCGGATGCTCCATGTCTTTTAGAGAGGAATCGTGAAGTTTGTCCAGATAAACGGCAGTGAAGGCAAGCTGAAATCAAGTAGATCCATGGCTGATGCACCAACACAGCAAATAAAACAGCTCTTCCCCAAAGTGCAAGCTGGCTCACGAGGGAGAGTCTTGGTCCCTTGGGAACGCGTTCACCCCAGATTGAGCAGTGGTGGCTCGGCTCAGTCTGGTTGAGTCTGGCATTTTGTCGTCAATAAAAATGACTTATTAAATATCATGTTGAAATATTCTTCCATCATTCTGAAAGTATGCACTTTACTCATCTGAAAAATACAACCAACTTGCCAGTTTCTAAGTTGAGATTTGTGTGTACTGCCTAGAATAACATTGACTCAGTATTCCTTTGAACATCCAACTTTGGTCATATTTCCCCCTTCAGTGTTCCTTTTCTAGACCCTTATTACAGTGTTCCATGCATGGGTACATACACACATGTACACACACACACACGTACACATATACACGCATGTACCTGCACACACACAGATGTATGCATGCTTTTTTTCTGTGTGTCAAAAATGACCAGGAATCAATGAACAGAGTCTTTTGAACTAAACAAGCTCTGGAGATGAACCTCTACATCAGAGGTTAAGTCAAGTTTCAGACAAGTCCGTCTCTTTCTATGTGAGGCGCTGCGTTTGTCCTCTGCAGAACTTGGGGACCAATTTTTACATCATAGTTTGTAAAAAGTGTTTAGCAGCACGTTCAAGTTAAGTTTCAACCAGAAAAGGTACACGGCACTTTTCTAAGAAGAGAAGCTTTCTGTTCTAATAGAACGAATGTTCCGATTCCCTTTTTAAGACACTGTTTATGAAAGACCCTCGGATGGGCTATGGGGGATATCTTTTTAAAATTTGTAGTCTTTATTTTATTTTTCACATTTTCTTGGCTGTGCCACATGGCATGTGGGATCTTAGTTCCCTGACCAGGGATCAAACCTGTGCCCCTTGTGTTCGAAGCCCAGAGTGTTAACTGCTAGAGTGCCAGGGAAGTCCCAGCTATAGGGGATTCTTAAGAAAAGCACCTGGGTCCTGTTCTTCATTATTTTCTAATTCTAAACACCTGAGGAGTGATGAATCTTTATAAGAACTACTGTCTCCCAAGCACATGTGACAAAAACGAAAATCCCAGGACGTTTGGGTGCAGAGACACTGCCGTAGCAAGAACCTTCTCTAACAGATCTGTGCACAGCTGTTATCTCTTTTTCCACCTCAGTTCCTCACTGGACCCCACCTTCCACTCCATCCCCACCCTACCCCATGCCCCTCAAGAGGGCAAATGTATTTCCTCCTGGCCTGCCTACCTAGCATACAAATAAGAAGTGAAATAGCAGTTGCTGTAAAGATTTATGAACCCTCCTCCACAGGGCAGCCACAGCCCAGGGGCCACAACAGGTATGATTCATCCTCACTCAGCCCTGAGAGGAGGGTTTCATTACCAGGCCAGATAGGAAATCTGCCTGACTCTAAGCCCCACGCTTTTAACCATCAAACTGAATTTTTCATTCACAGCAGTATTCTGAATAGTCCTTCAGAGTGGTAAGCTTGAGTGCTCTACCAAGGATGCTAGTGGGAACTTTCTAAGGCGCGTCCCCAATCTTCAGCTCCAGCTTTGAATACCATCCCAGCATCAAACCCAAAGAGCAACTGTTCCACCTGGGCTCAGCTAAACTGTCTGGAAAGGACTGCGAGAGCGAATCTAGCTTCAGACGCACAAGTAATCATATCAGGATTGGCTCACCTTCTTGTGGACCATTATTATTTTATCTCATAATTATTATTATCTTGTGGGCCTCATGGTGGATTATTTTTTTGTTTACATTTTTTCATCCCCAGCAAATACAGGTGTGCCTGCCTAAAGAGAGAAGATGAATCCCAGAAAAATGTGAGTTACAAAGAGAATGACTTTGAAGTGGATATTCTTTAGATTTGTTGGAGAAAAATGGGAGATGAGTACCAGAGGACCACAGAGGCTGATCTGTGATAAAAAAAATCATCATATAATTTAATTTTCAACCTCATTTTGTCCAATTGGTTTTATTTTAGAGGCAGGGAAACTGAAGAGAGAAGTGAAATAACTTGTCAATGCTGTTCTAATCCATGAGGTTGGATATGGTCAAAACATATAGGAAATGCAATACAATTTGATAATCAGCATGTAAAGAAAAATTAGTTTTTGATAAAATGATAGTAAACTGAAAAATTTTATTATTTATTGCTCAAAATATTAGCAACACAACTTTCCAGGACTAAAACCTATCATTTGATAGTAACTATCAAATGAAGTCATTAAAGGGGACTGTGCAATAAAAAGACACTTTATAGAAACATGATTTATTTAACTTTAGTTCCACAAATATTTATTGAATGAACATCTACTGTGTGTCAGGTTGGAGGTAAGGAGCTATGACTTCACAAATTAAGTCATAGTTTTTTCCTGTTAAGAATCTATAATCTAGTGGATGATCACTTTAAAATGATTACTTTAAAATGTAACAGGAGTGGAGACAGTCTTTCAAAAAATTTTAGTTATTTTGCTAGTTTATCAGAAGTTCTAAACTACCTCATTTATATGAAAGATCACACCCCCCCACACACACACACAATACCTTTCCGATGCATATTAATGTGACTATCAAAACTGTGTCCAGTCTGAGACCTTACTCCGCTTGCAAGCTAAGAAGATAGCCTGCCACAGTCTCATGGATGCTGA
Organism: Cephalophus harveyi; assembly: GCA_006410635.1. Lineage (NCBI taxonomy): Eukaryota > Metazoa > Chordata > Mammalia > Artiodactyla > Bovidae > Cephalophus > Cephalophus harveyi. The sequence continues at coordinate 453,971 of SJYT01017551.1, forward strand.
CAGAAGACACAAGATGCCTAAATCAGAGACGCAGGGCTTTATCGCTCACAGCAGTAGCAGTAGGAAGCATGTCAGCATTTCTCTGTGTTGCTTCCCCAAGACTCTGTGCTCCCATGGACATGAAGAGGGACAGGGGATCCCTGCACACACAGAGGTTTACATTACAGGGAAGGGACAGAAACCAGATTTTTTATAATGAGTGGTAATCATGGCTTTCCTTTGCTCCTCAGGAAGTACTGCTTTAGTAGCAGGGAGCAATAAGCACACCCATCCTTACTCTGGAAATAGACGCTATCTCCATCCTCTAGTTTATAAACAAACCCACCCTTTGCTCTGAAAGAGAATTGTCTCTATCTTCCAAGGCTATTGGTATAAAAGCATCCTTGAAAAAAGATAGTCCAGAACAATGACAGCTTCTCTACTCAGAAGACCTACGGAAACCCAAGAGATCAGAGGAAAATTGTCTCCCAATAGTTTTCCTGTTATTTTAGTACCAATATTATAGATGTTTTCATGACTAAAGTTTACATAAACTGTTAGAACATCATGTAAGGCTCTTAATATCTGATGAATTATATAGATTCTTGTTCATATAACCACCAAAGCAGTAAGGTGCATTCATATTGACACTCCTCTTTCCAAACTCATGACTTGTCTACTTGTAAAAGGAAATGAACACACTAGAAATTTGAAAATGAAAAACTGCTTATCATTCCCATAAAACATGCTTCAAACTAAATCAAGGATCCTCAATGGCTAATATAACAGAAAGATAGTCACTTTATAAGCTCTCAGTTGTAAGGGACTCAGAGAAAGGCCATTAATTCTTAGATGAAATTAGTTAATCTGTTAAATCCCCAAGTTTCAAATTATCTTAAGTAAACATCTATCTAAAACTAGAATCCATGAATATGCCCCTCATCCTATAAAAGTTGATGTTGATTATTGGTGTGATATATAGACTTTTTTGAGATGTCTTAAAGGAAAAGAAAATCATCAAAGTTAAAGAGGTGAGAAAAATTACTTTGCTTAAGAATCCAACCTTGACTGCTATTGTGATTGTGCCTTTTTTCTCTGGAGTCATGTCTTAAAAACAAAATTGTCCCTGATGGTCTGTGGTTAAAAATCCACCGGGTATTGCTGAGGATGCTGGTTTGATCCCTGGTCCGGGAACTAAGATCCCACTTGCCATGAAGCAATTAAGTCCCCACACCACAACTAGAGACAAGCCTGTGTACCACAACTAAGAATCGATGTAGCCAAATAAGTAAATATATTTTTTTAATAGTTGATTATGTTCCTAGAGTGGTTTCATTGTGGATGAGCTGGCTGATGTTCGGTATTCAGCCCGACACTGATTCTCATGACATAATGTTAGAGAAGAACCGCATCCTTGTGGTTCAGAGAGCTATTTCCTGCTTTCACTCATCCCCTCCTCCTCGGGATGTATTATTGCCCTTACTATAATTGAGCTATACCTGCACTGGCCTCCCAGAACACTGAAATCCATTCTTTTGCTCAGCCAACAAATCTACTGATTGGAACTTACAAGAAGCAAGTGTTCCCTGGAGCAGGGGAAGTAGGGAACCAGTTCCTCCATGGCAAAAATTACTAATAGTAAATACCTTCAGTAGCACAGACTGCTACTGGCCCTCTTATTAAACATACAGTTTTGTTTTATAAAGGCAACATTGTCTTATGGCCCATAAAGAGGCCAATCTGCTTATATACTGGGAGTATATAAGCCAATCTGATATACTGGGAGTAGGATTGCTTATTGTATAGCTACAGTGCTTGGATCACCAAGATTTTGCCCACTTTTCAAAGACACAATGAAGAGTAGGGCTTCCTTAAAGTATGGCTACTTTAAATTTTTCTTAAGTATATATAGGTTCAGTAAAGCACCTTTGGAAAACATTGACTGATAACTTTAAAGCCTATAAGCTGAATAGACTCATGTGGGTGGGACTTGCCTTCTGGAAGACTTCCTTCTTACTAAGGAGAAGTATCCTGAATGTCAATTTCATGTTAGAACTTTGATATAAACCTTTTCACTTTCTTTTATTAATCTCTTCCTTTAAGGTAGAGATTTTAACACTCATTTTATAGGTCAGGAGTCTGAGTCTTGGACAGGTTAAATGGCATGCCCCAGGACAACTAGGTAGCAAGCCTATGATCTTTTTTCTTTTTGCCACAATTGCTTCTTTTCCACTGATGGACCTACAAAAGTGCACCTTTATCTCAACTTCTACAGAACCACAGGATGTTTTCCTTCCAGATTGTTCCATGGATTACTCCCGAATTCTCTTGGTCCCTTCTCAGATGCTACTTTTACTTGTTTTATTCCTTTGGGTACTTAGAACAAGCTAACTTACTCAATATTTTTCCCCATTTATTTTGTTTATTATCTGTTCTGCCCTGGCTAAAACGCCAGCCACATGAGGTCAGGAATTTTTGCCTGTTTACTGTTGAGTTTAAAAAAGCTTCTGGCAGGTAGTAGGACATCAAAAATATTAATCAAGTGAATGGGTGAATCATAAACCTAAGCTCTACACTCCCATCTAAATGCACCCTGTATGGGAGGCTCAGTGTGCCTCTTGAAAAGGAGGGGAAGGGAGACTCTATTCTATGATCACAACAGCGAAGAAAATGCTTCCACTTCCACCAAAAGAAGCAAAGAGTACGGTTTCTGTCCTTGAGAGACTGCAAACTAATCAAGGAGACTAAACACACAATGCGTGGAAAAAAAATAGACTGGATATCAACAGGAACAGTTAAATCCAGCAAGGACTGATTTCTAGAAATGGAGAGTCAAGGAGCTTTATCAGAAAAGTATCAGTTATGTAGAAATAAATGAATTCACACCTGAACACTACTAGAGAGCATTTTTAAGGATATGCTCATCTACACCTTATAGAATAAGTATTAACATTTGAAGTAGTGAAGAATCCATTTGCCAAGCAAGGGACACAGGTTCGATTTTAGGGTTGGGAAGATCCCCTGAAGAAAGAAATGGCAACCCACTCCAGTATTCTTGCCTGGACAATCCCACTGGGCAAAGGAGCCTGGCAGGCTACAGTCCATTGGGTCACAAAAGAGCGGGACACAATTTAGCAGCTAAACAGTAGCACATGAGAAGGGTCTCAAGCACATGTATCTGCGAATGTTGAGTCTATCATGAGGGCACATGAAAATTATTTCTCAGCAAAGACTTCGTCCCTCGAAGATGCACAATTTCACCAAGTAACAGCATCAGCAACTTAAAATAGTTGAAACTGCTAGGAACACTCTGAACAAGCAGAAGGTAAACACCTAACTGGGATCTGGCCACCACCTGATGAAAACCAATTAAATCTGGTAGAGGTGGCGAGTGACGGAAGGAAATACAGTTAACTGGAAAATAACCCGTAACGTTTGCTTTCAATTTTTCTGCTGTTCTATGTCTCTCTCATTTGTTCCTCTTCCAATCACAATGTCCCTCTCATTTCTTAGAAGAGCAGTTATACCCCAACTGCAGGTATGAGTCCCAAAGGCAGTTCTCAATAAAAACTAACCAGGAAGTAACTTCTTACTAGTTTGGTTGTGACCTTGAGCTGTCTATAAAGTGTTTCACATCCTTTGGAAGAAAAAAACTACACAAAGGTGGCAGATACTACTTTCAGTTGCCTAAAAATAATCCCAGTTTTACTTCAGATATTTAGAATCTTCTATTTCCCTCTATTTTCTATTTTTTTCTCTTCCTACTCATTAAACATTTGAGTAAAACAAATAAGCAGTTTGTTCATGGGCATAGAATGAATTCAAGATTCGAAATAACAAAACATAGTTGGGGGAACCTACATGGTGGTAGACATCCAAGAGCCTTGTATTAAGTTTTCAACACATTGAGATAGTAAAGGAATATGCAAATTTCTTGAAGAATAGTCCAGAAGAGATGTTTGCATTACTCTGGTGGTGGTGATTTAGTTGCAAAGACGTGTCTGACTTTTGCAACCCCATGGACTGTAGCCTGCCAGGCTCCTCCCTCCTTGGGATTTCCCAGGCAAAAATACTGCAGTGGGTTGCCATTTCCTTCTCCAGGGGATCTTCCTGATCCAGAAATCGAACCTGCATTTCCTGCATTGCAAGTAGATTCTTTACCACGGAGCCACCTGGGAAGACCTTGCATTACATTGGAAGGCACTATATTCATTTAATGTAACATATATCTAGCCACATTCTAGAAGCACAGCTACAAGGTGAAGCAGCTTCTTGAGACCAAATCACACATGTCATTTAGAAAGTAGTGAACTTGATCTCATGTTCCCCTAATTTCAACACACACTTCACTTTGTAACTCAGAGATAAAATATACTTCAAGCGGAAAATACACACAGAAGTAGCTGCATATTGCATTACACTAGATCATTGAGTCTCATGGTAAAATATTGGATACCTCCAATACATGTCTATTTATTTATTTGGAAATTGCTTAACATACAAAATAGCATATAAACTAAAACATGTGCAAATTAGAACCAAAATGTTCTAAAAAGAGAACACTTTAAAGGATGAAGTTAAGATGAAATCAGCAATACTTTTAAATGCCTTGCTAACCATGATGGCTTCATTTTATTGTGAGTTAACAGAAGGCACAACATAAACTCAGCCAAGGTTCACCTTTAATGATAAGGGAATTGAGTCTTCTTGATGATTTCAAGCATTTTCTGCCCAGTTCTTCACAGATGTAATGAGATTATCACTGTCTTAAGCTCACAAAAGTCAAAGTCAAAGTGTTGGTCGCACAGTCACATCTGACTCTTTGCAATCCCATGCACTGTAGCTCGCTGGGCTCCTCTGCCCTTGGAATTTCCCAGGCAAGAATACTGGAGTGGGTTGCCATTTCTTTTCTCCAGGGGATCTTCCCGACCAAGGGATCGAACTCAGTATTTTCTCCCATATTTTAGATTGATTCTTTACCACCTGAGCCAGCAGGGAAATCTTTAAGCTCACAATGCAGTTGACAAAGAGCTTTCCCAGGAAAAGAAGGGTCAGCTCTGCCATCTTTGCTGGAGTTAATTTCACTGTGTTATCTTTCATCGTGATCTCTTTGCAGGATTAATTTTAAGCTTGTATTTTGTGATGGTTGTTGATTCTGTTAAAGTTAGATGATATCATCTTTAAATCCTTTCCACAAGGGCTCACATAAATGCCATTCACAGTAATGAACCAAGAGAACAGGAAGGATCCTAGTGGACCACCTCTTCCTCCTTCTTCTGATCTCCCTTCACCATCTCAGGGGGCCACGGCAATCCACTGCATACATGTTAATAAAGCTCAAGATCTTTCTTATTTTTATATAAATACAGAAGATCTAATATATTCCTTTCCAATTGTGCCTGTGAGGCCTTAAACATTGGACATTTCTGCTTTTCAAATGCGATGCTTCCTAATTCTGAGAACACACGGGAGGCATTGTGTGACCCTGATAATACCCAGTTTTAATTTTCAGATATCTCCGTGAAAATGTGTGTGCTCAGTCGTGTCCAGCTCTTTGCTACCCCATGGACTGTAGTTGGCCAGGCTTCTCTGTCCATGGGACTTTTAAGGCAAGAATATGGGAGTGGGTTGCTGTTTCCTCCTTCAGGGGATCTTTCCCACCCAGAGATCAAACCCGCCTCTCTTGTGTCTCCTGCATTGACAGGTGGATTCTTTGCTACTGAGCCATCTGGGAAGCCCCCTGGTCTCAATACCCTTTATAAAAATGTGGAAAGGCCCATCTTTCGGAGAATGAACTTGGAGCATTTGTACTCTTCCCATGGACTTCCACTATTTGTATTTTATACTCCCCAAGGAAGAAGTTGTTTTTTTTTTTTTTTTTTACTGTTGTTTGTTTTGTTTTCTGATATTTGTTGGTGTTCAGTTACTCAGTCATGTCCGATTCATTGCAACCCTATGGACTGTGGCACGCCAGGCTTCCCTGTCCTTCACTATCTCCTGGAGTTTGCTCAGAATCATGTCCATTGAGTCGATGATACTATCCAGCCATCTCATCCTCTGTCGTCCCCTTCTCCTCCTGCCTTCAATCTTTCCCAGCATCAGGGTCTTTTCCAATGAGGTGGCCAACGTATTGGAGCTTCAGCTTTAGCATCAGTCCTCCCAATGAATATTCAGGGTTGATTTCCTTTAGGATTGACTGGATTGATCTCCTTGCAAAACTGTAGTTACACAAGTGCAAATAGGACAGCCTAGGAACAAAAAGAACATCAACAACCCCTTTGATGATTTTATTTCAGAAGGAAGCACTGCACAGAGCAATCAATTAGGGTTTCGTGGACTCTTCATTTGTGCAGTCAGGAACAACTAGATTCCCCATAGTCATAGTTAATTGAAACAAAGAGAATAACACGTTTCTCTTCAACTAGAACACTACGTGCAAGTTCTCAAGAACACACAGTTCAAATACAGATCTAAGTTTAAAACAATGCTTACAAAAATATGCACCCTAAGGTCTCAAAACACTGGCTTTTTACTGAAATTCAATCGAAATACAATAAAGCTCACCAGTTTTTAGAGTACAAGTCTCACAAACGCATATATCGATGGCACCCACCATTACAATCATGATATATAATATTTCTAGCACCTAAAAATTGTCCTCATATCCCTTTCCAGTCACTCTTCTCCACCCGCACACTAGTCCTCGGCAGCCATTAATCTCCTTTCTGAAACTATTGTTTTGCCTTTTCTAAAATCACATGCAAATGGAGCCATGCAGTATGTGGTCTTTTGCATCTGGCTTCTTTTGCTTAGCATGCATCTTTTGAGGTCTCTTCATGCTGTTGTTTAATATATTTTTAGGATTGTTTACAGCTTTGGTTCTGGTATTGAAGGCCAGTGTGACTCAACATTATTTGTAAGTTCTGTTTGATGGTGTAGATTATTTTTTTCTATCAACACAGTTTGAAGTGACTCCAACATATTTCTGTTTTTCCTCTCCATTCTCCTGTCTTATTCACTTGCTTTACCTCCTAACAAGGAATAAGAGCTAGAGGGTATGAACAAGAGTCATTGACCCGGGTACTGATTCTTGTCTCCTACTGGGCAACATTCTGCTGGCTCTGAAGTTTGGCGTGGCCACATGACCTTTTTGGCTAATGAAATGTGACCAGAAGTGATGTCTGCTTTTTCCAGCAAGAAACCTTAAGAGCTTCTATTCTCTTTCTCTGTTCTCATGATTTTAGGAGTATGTGTAGAGATTAACCCTGGGTCCATGAGTGATGACGATCACCAGAGAACTCTGTCAGTTGTGTTGGACATGAAGCATGAGCAAGAAATAACAAACCTTAGCCACTGGGAATTTTAAGGTTTGCTGAAGCAGCTAGCACACCAGTCAACCCTAGTTGTAAGAGGAAGCAAAGCTACAGGATTGATGCACACAAGCATTGATTTTCATCTTTCAATCAGAAGATTCTTCTCTTTTTTTTTTTTCCTATTTTATTCATCAGCTCCAAAATAAACTTCTTTCTTTATGCACCATTGCCTAAAATTTGCTTTGGAAGATTAAATGTATTTATTAAACTTTCAAAGCGGCTTGTTCAGCTTGATTTCTGATGGTGATCATCAAAGAGAGCATGTCTTTTCTAATGACAGTTGAGTTGAAACAGTGTAACAAGCATAAAATAATGTCTCCATGGAGGAATAAAATCGTTAGCAATGTCAGGCTGTAGCAGAGACTTCTAGTGCTCAGCAACATCTACGCTGTCCTCCTCTTCATGGGCACAGCCAGAATGCAGCTTCCAACCCCTTGACCTGTAAGTCAGTTTCAAGCCAAAACAGTTAAGAGCAGGTATATATCCCCATATTCTCTTCCTTTCATTGGTTGAGGACAAGACATCAGATGAAAGAACAGCAACATAAAGGAAGGAGCCTGAGTTGTTAGATGACAGCAAGAAGCAAAGTCCTCTCACCTACTTCCCATCCCACCAACCTGCACTGGGCTCTGTCATAGAATAAGAAGGAGATCTTTACATTCTTAAGTCCCTAAGGAATGAAGTTAGTTTGTTACATCAGCTAAAACCAGTTATCCTAATTAATATGGGACTTAACATGTTAATAATGCTACAGCACCACCGTTTGAAAGCACCACAAATACTTCTATCCAATTTAATCCACACAACTCTCTGAGCTCCACTACACTTGTGAAGAAACAGAATTTATGTGGCTTGTCAAATCCATGTACATGGAACTTCCCAGGGGTTAAGAACCCACCTGCCAATGCATCCCCAGTCCCAGAAGACCCCACATGCCTTGGGGCAACTAAGCCCATGGGCCACAACTACTGGGCTCATGCCCTAGACCCCAAGAGCCTCAACTATTGAAGCCCATGCACCCTACAGCCTGTGCTCTGAAACAAGAGAAACCACCGCAATGAGAAGCCCAACTAGAGAGCAGCCTCCGCTCACTGCGACTAGAGAAAGCCCACACCTGGTGCAGCAATGAAGACCCGGCACAGCCAAGAACAAAAATAAACAAATAATTTTAAAAGCCACGTATCTGATAAGTGGTAAATATAAGGGTTCATTTTCCATCCCATATCTCGTGCTCCAACCGTGCTGTGCAACCGCAATCAAAGGCTGCAGTCTCTCGGCAATTTACTGCCTCGGATTCAACAAAATTAAATAGGTACATAACAGAGAATTGTCTTAAGCAAATGTGGCTAATCCGTCTCTTTAAGGCGCTGGCTTTGTGTCTAATAGGGAACTCGAGGCACACAGGGCAGGCAGACAGGAGATGACGATCGGGAGCAAGCAAGACATTACAAGCAAAGCTGGGACCACCCCCAAGAACAGACTGACACCGTGGCTGTTTTTCTGAAGGCTAACTTCGGTGATGAGGATTTTCTACAGAAGTCAGCCCTTCATCACTGATTGTGCCACATGATTTGGTTTGTCCTGAACTAATCAGAGGGCTGCCCGGACAGCAGCTCAAGGACAGCCCATTCATCGGAACAGCCACCCCTGGATAGTTCTAAAGGCCTTGAAATCAGTGACTACACGGTGTCTTCCAAGAAACCAGAGAATAAAAGTAGAATATGGCCGCACACTTGGTCCTCACCCTTCTTCCAATCTCTTGTGCATGCAAAACTCAAGAGGAATCCTCCTTCTGTAAAATTCCCAGCCAGCTCTTGAAAAATGAACCATCTCTGTTCCAAGGCTGTGGATGCCAGAGTCTTAAATGCCAAAGGAAGCCTGCCAAACAGAGAATGTTCTTCTCAAGATCCATCTTTCTGCTGATGTACCCGAAGGGTAACCTTTGCTGGCTGGCTTTAAGGAAGATTCCTAGAATTCAGTCATGCTTGGGTCACTGTTCCTGGGTTTGTGTTCCTTTGTCTCTATGGTCTTGTCTTTAGGGGGGTTTAGGGGGATGGGTATTTGGGAGTCCAGGGTGTCTGGTCCCCCAGGGGACCTCTGCAGTTGGTTGTACTAGCCTAGTCAGTCACATTTCTGAAGCAGCCAGCTCCTCCTCCCTCCAAACCTGGTGAAGAACTTTCTGGAAGGATCAACACAGTTCTTGTGACTCTTGATGCCAACACATCTATCCTCAGAGTTTGGCCTCCTTGATGAATGGCAGGAGAAGTTGGTGGACACATAGAACCAAGCCTTGTCTCACTTCCAAAACAGATCACATGTTAGCCAAAAAAGAAGACTATAGAAAGTAGACAAGACGGCGACTAGTCAAGATGGTCCAGATTGTGTTTCTTGCATATGTTCTGGTGTGTGCGCGTGCATGTGCACGTGTGTGTAAGAGAGAGTAAGTATAAAGGAGAGTGGGTTGGGGTATGGGGGTGATATACCTGCACACAGAATTTAGGGTGGATCTGGAAAGGGAAGTGCTAAAGAAGAGAGATGGTGGATGGCATCACTGACTCGATGGACATGAGTCTGAGCAAGCTTCGGGGAGTTGGTGATGGACAGGGAGACATGGCGTGCTGCTGTCCATGGGGTCACAAAGAGTCGGACACAACTGAGTGACTGAATTGAATTGAAAGAAAAGAAAATTAGTCTCCCCAAATTTATTGTGGATCCCAAACTTGTTGACCATTCCAATCTTTCCTAGAATTTAAAGATTTCAGAGGTCTAATAGTTACTAGCATCAAAAACTTGCTGCTGGGACTTCCCTGGTGGTCCAGTGGTTAAGACTTCAAGATTCCAGTGTAGGGGATGTGGGTTTGAACCCCGGTCAGGGAGCCAAGATCCCACATGCCTCGTGACCAAAAAAACAAAACATAAAATGAAGCAATATTGCAACAAAGTCAATGAAGACTTTCAAAATGGCCCACATTAAAAAAAAAAAAAAAACTTAAAAACCCCTGCTGCTGCAGGAGTGCAACTTGCTGAGTAAAATGAACCAGTTTCAGGTTGCTTTTTTTTTTCCAGCCCCTGGAGCATCCAGAAACCTGCTGCCATTGCTCCCCATAGCTTTGCCCCCATTTCACCCCCACTGAGTCCCCTCCAAGCAAGATAAAAAGACAGACAGTAACTTGTGCCTAAATAAACCTGATCCAGGTTCATCTGCCTGCCCAGTTTGCAAGTTCCTGCTGATAAGCTACTTGGCAACCACGAATCATGACGGTCATTAAATGGAGTACTGGGAACTATTTAGTGCCAGATATTTGCATTTCAGCCTTCAACTTTTAAAGAGGATTTACCTTTCAGTTCACATTTTATTGAACTTCCACTTCCCTGGTGGCTCAGAAAGTAAAGCATCTGCCTACAATGTGGGAGACCCAGGTTCAATCCCTGGGTCAGGAAGATCCCCTGGAGAAGAAAATGGCAACCCATTCCAGTACTCTTGCCTGGAAAATCCCATGGATGGAGGAGCCTGCTAGGCTACAGTCCATGAAGTCTCAAAGAGTCAGACACGACTGGGTGACTTCACTTTCATTTTTACTTTTCACATTTTATTGAAATGATTAAATGATTGTCAGAACCAGGGATAAACACACTTCGAGCATATAACTCTTAAAACAGGCTTAGACATCAATTCCAAGACTTCTAATCCAATTCTCTACTACATTTATATTTAGATCATTTGAAATAATGCATACATGTTTGATAAAAATTCCTGATTTTTATGACTAACAAGTCTCCCCATTCATGATAAAATCATACTTAGAAGGATTGATCTTCGGGCAAGATCTACAAGATTCATTATCAGAGCAGTATCATTAACCTTATAAAATTATTGGCAATGCACTTATAAAACAAGCCCTCGCTCCCATTGTGCATCGTTGAAGAGCTGCTTTTCTTTCATCTAAATGTTGGATCAAATACCCATGTGCTTTATAACTGGAAGCATTTAAGCTTTACATGATTATGCTAATAATATTTTGAATCAAGTGAATTTATTAATATATTTAATTCCCACAGACCATTTGAAAAAGAAAACCACAAGATCAAACACAATTTTTTGGAGAGCAGAGCATCTAAAAAACAATGCTGTTGAAAGGAGCTACTTGAGGAACCTCCATACTGTTCTCCACAGTGGTCCTATCAATTTACATTTCCACCAACGGCATAGGAGCATTTTTCTCCATGTCCTGTCCAGCATTTATTGTTTGTAGATGTTTTGATGATGGCCATTCTGACTGCTGTGAGATGATACTGCACTGTAGTTTCGATTGGCGTTTCTCTAATAATGCGTAATATTGAGAATCTTTTCATATGCCTCTTGGCCATGTGTATATCTTCTTTGGAGAAATGTCTATATAGGTCTTGTACCCATTTTTTGATTGTGTTGTTTGTTGTTTTGATATTGAGCTCCATGAGCTGTTTGTATACTTTGGAACCCATTGTCCAAAATAGATGGCTAGTGGGAAACTGCTATAAAGCATAGGGAATTCAGCTGGGTGCTCAGAGGTGACCTAGAGGGGTGGAATGGGAGGTCCAAGAGGGAAATACAATGTCATGCATTTTTTTATAATATATATATATTTATATAAAACTCCTTTATATATATAAAGAAGTTACTTGATTCACACAAACAATCCTGGCTTCACAAACTCCACAGCCTATATACCCTGAAAGTAACTTGTTTGCAGGGGAAAATATCTATATTTTGTGAGATTCTGATTTACTACTCAGTTCAGTTCAGTTCAGTCGCTCAGTCGTGTCCGACTCTTTGCGACCCCATGAATCGCAGCACGCCAGGCTTCCCTGTTCATCACCATCTCTCGGAGATCACTCAGACTCACATCCATCGAGTCAGTGATGCCATCCAGCCATCTCATCCTCGGTCGTCCCCTTCTCCTCCTGCCCCCAATTACTCAGTTTGCCAAGGTTATTTAATCGATTGGCGATTTCCATTTTTTCTTTAAATCATTATAATTGCATCAACATAATGCTTGGGTAAAAATTAGGTAAGAAATTAGAAAATAGTTTTGATCAATCAATTATAAAGCACATTTTGCAATGTGCTTCTCCACCTGATGCTTTGGTATTTTACACCAACTTTCCTGATCAATTTTACTCTGAAAGCTATTAAATCTGTAGTTATTTTTCATTTTAGGAGGTGTAGATTCGGATTCACACATAACTCAATTTTTTTAATGCAATAGATTTACAATATCTTTTTGAACCTCTCTGTTAGAAAAAGAATCATTTCTTCCCATCCCTCTCAGCTCTTTACCCTAGGCGCCACAAGGCCACTGCTTTCCAAAGTGTAAGAACCCTGGATCTGTTCTCTTCACCTTCCCTAATAAACTAGTTGCCAAATAACTGAGTCCAAATAAGGAGTCTTAGCTTTGGATTTTTCATTGCCAAACTAGTGCTCAGTGCTTCACAAAATAAAGGCAGAGGAAGGAGGAATTGATGAGCCAGGGAATGTTTGAGTGATGAGTTCACCTTTTTTTAAATTCCATGTTATAATTGTAGAGTCCCTTGGACTTCAAGGAGACGGTCAATACTAAAGGAAATCAACCCTGAATATTCATTGGAAGGACTGATGCTAAAGCTGAAGCTATCCAATACTTTGGCCACCTGTTGTGAAGAGCGACACATTGGAAAAGACCCTGATGCTGGGAAATATCGAAGGCAAATGGAGAAGAGGGCAGCAGAGGATGAGATTGTTGGATAGCAGCACCAACTTAACGGACACGAGTTTGAGCAAACTCCGGGAGATCGTGAAGGACAGGAAAGCCTGGCATTCTGCAGTCCATGGGGTTGCAAAGAATCGAATATGACTTGATGACTGAAAAACAACAAATAATTATCCATCTATATAAATTTCCATCAGAAAGAACACTTTGTATGCTGTGGTCACATCTCTTTAACCTTTTACCTCCACATAGAAACACAGAGCCTGATCCAGTTCATGGCTCTGAACTGGATACAAAATTTATTTGTATCAGGGTAATTTAAAAGTGATTTTCCTTTTCACATTTCTAAGATTTTCTCTCAAATCAGCCTAAAATATTATCTACAGAGCTATTGAGATGGAAATGCAAAGAGAAAGAAAAAATCAGTGTTCATTTATTTTTTCAATGACCGAAATATGATCTTGCAGTAAGTCCTGGGAACTAGGCTTTGTTAATAATGAAAAGGATCTTCTAGGGAGTTTCTCTATGCCGTGGTGGGGTAGCTAAGAATGCTGGCCTGCAAGATAGCCACTGGGTTCACTATAGAGGCCACAGAGGGTCCCAGGAATCATCTGCAGCCACATTTCAGGCTGATTGTCAACAGTTAAGGTGAAACCAACCAAGACAAAAGGGAAGGTCATATATGGGGCATCATGTAAGAAAATAAATACCTGTATCTGTACACATCTATACTTATGAATAGCCATATAGATAACCCACTCCAGTGTTCTTGCCTGGAGAATCCCAGGGACGGGGGAGCCTGGTGGGCTGCCGTCTATGGGGTCACACAGAGTCGGACACGACTGAAGTGACTTAGCGGCAGCAGCAGCCATATAGATATTATATCTAACAATTATATTTCATTTCCTGATCTTCATCGGTTACTGATTTGAATGTGGTAAAACATTCTGTGAGCAAAGTAATGGAAGCTATAAACTAAGAACATTTCCTCTTCTTCATTGATGATATTGATATAATATGGGTCAAATACGGATTTGGATGTAGCTACAGACACAGTTGTAGTTACAGATGGGCTTCCCAGGTGGCACTTGGTGAAAAATCTGCCTGCCAGTGCAGGAGACCTAAGAGACATGGTTCGATCCCTGGGTCGGGAAGATCCCCTGGAGGAGGGCATGGCAACCCACACCAGTATTCTGGCCTGGAGAATCCCCATGGCCAGAGGAGTCTGACAGGCTGCAAACCACAGGGTCACAAAGAATCAGGCACAACTGAAGCAACTTAGCAGGCATGCATACACACATAGATATAGATACAGACCTAGACATGTTTTGGAAAATGAGTGGAGCCAGAAGAACAGGAGATGGTCAATTTGTGGTCTACTTAATATTCTCAAATCATGTTTAATAACAAAAGCACGACACCTGCCTTCTCAATCTCTTTATTTTTTGTAATTCAGAAATATGTGAGTAGGAGTAGACTTGCTTTTCTTTCTAATATGGACATGCTTATTCATTTATTTTTTTTTAAAAAAATATTTATGTTTATTAACTGCCAAGAGTTATGTTTGGAAGTCACCGAGGGATTTTAAGCAGAGGAGCGACATGTTATTTTTGACTTTGGAACAAGAGATATGACTTTGTTTTTCTCCCAGCTCTGCTTTCAAATGTGTTTTGCCAGATCTTTCATCCTTAACCTTTGAAGACATCTCTAGAAGACCCTGTAGGGCTTCCCTGATGGCTCAGACAGTAAAAGAATCTGCCTGCAATGCAGCAGACTCTGATTCGATCCCTGGGTCGGGAGGACCCCTTGGAGGAGGAAATGGCAACTCACTCCAGTATTTCTGCCTGGAGAATTCCATGGACAGAGGACCCTGATGGGTTACAGTCCATGGGGTTCCAAAGAGTCAGACACGACTGAGTGACTAACACTTTCACTTTCACTAGAAGATCCTGTAGCTTTCAGGATATAAGAACAGTTATAAGTCAGCTGTAAAAACAGTCTTACTTTGACAATGAACAATGAGATATTGAAAAGTTGAGTAGAGTCTAAATATAAACACCAATCTCACATTCAACCCCAACTTTTTCTTTTCCCTCAACTCAGTCCTGAGCTGGGCCATGGAGCCTGCAGTTGGAGTTTGTTCTATCATTCCTGTTTCTGGCTCCTCCAGAATAAGATATGAAGGAAGCAGGGATTCAAGGAAAAGAGAAAAAGGCTCTTTTGTGCATTCATTTCGAGATTTAGGGGCTATGTGAACTCTCTGTACTGTGTATTTCTCTGACATGGGTAATGTATTCCAGAGGTAGGTATTTGCCAACAATATGATCACTTGCCAACACTCAACCCCAATGAATATCTTGAGGTATCTTATGATACCTCCCAGCTCCTGCCTCCAAGTGTATCCCCCAGTCCCTTTCCACTGATGGATCAGGATATCTTAAAGATGGCAGTAACTCCCCTCTCTGGCATGACTTTTCCATATTCTTGCCGGGAATTCAGGCTGACCCACTGGTTTCCCTTTTCCCCCCAGGTGATTTGTCTTCAGGCTGCTCCAGGAGAAAGACAGACACCTGCCTCCATCTTCGCACGTGTTTGAAAACTCCAGAGGATGCAAGTCAAGTTCTCCCAAGAATCCTCTGCTCTGGGTTGCTGGCTCCAAGTTAATATCATTCAGTGAACATCAAGCTGGGAAGTGAGTTTCCTGGGTTCTTCCTTGCAGGCACTTCCACTCTTCATGAAAAATTTATGTCTCATTCCTTCACTCAGGGACAGTGAACTCTCTCCTTTCTATGAGACAGGAGGAAAGCTAAAACGTTCTTTTCCTTTACCCTAGGAAGTGACTTGCCTCTTCCCCAATAATTTAATGAGCTCCAGTCTTCTGTACATGCGTGTTGGAAGCAGTGTTGCAAGTGAGCCCTGAGTCTCATTCGGTCACTTTGCAGTCAGTCCTGGGAGGGAGTGCCTGCTGCTTCTGTGGCCCTTCACAGTGGCCTATGGTTCTAACAACACAGAGCAAAACCCCATTCCGCAACATGTTTCATCTTGTATAAATAGTACCGTGATAACATTGTGAAGAACTGACTCGAAGGAGATGAGACGGGAGATGGGGATTTCAGGAAGCAATCCAGATGAGAAATAAAAGGAGTCTGAACTCCTGGTCATGGGAGTGGAGAGGAGGAGATGGATCTGTGAGATATCCACTGAGGTTGAGTGAGTGATCATGCAGTTGGCAAATACATAACAGAGAGAGAGCAGAGCAGACTTTGAGGACATGCCTTGATGTCTCTGGGGTGATTCACGCAGAGAAGCCCAGGGGGCAGTTAGAGGTATAATATGAGGTGCAAGAGAAGGGTCTGACTTGAGGCTATGGCTGGAGGAATTGGCAGAGTACAGGTGGTTATTGACACCTGGGTTTTTGGGGTTATCCAGGGCCAGTGCCTAATACGAGAATGAAAGGGACCCAGTAGAGCCCCAAGAAGCCCCTGCATTGAAGGACTGGGTTGATTTGCCTGGGAGACTGAGGAGGGGCCAGAAGGTGGGAGGAAAAAGTTCTCCGAAGGATATTGAGAAAAGCCTGTGCCCCCTTTCCTTAAACCGCTTAGTATAAATGTCACCTCTCACCCTGCACTGTACCACCGGCACTTCTTTCCCTGGCCCTGCTCTCTTCATCTGCTCTGTAAAGCTGCTCCTTCCTTGATGGGCTGTTCCACACGTCCGTAAAATCACTTGGTGAGGTTTCCACTGCTTCCTCAAACCAGAGGCTCCTTCACAAAGGCTCCTAAGATGAGAGATAACTAACTGGAGGAACATGCTCTGCATTTCTCAGGTGAGCTGCCAGCGTCTCCTGATGATGGGCAGAGTGCCACCATTCTGCTGTGCTTCCCGCCTCTCTTCCCCTCACAGCTTGCCGCTGTCCCCTCCTAGGGGGAGCTTGTGCATTCTCTTCCTCAGCATCCAAAATTCACAGAGAGTCCCAAAGGCTGTGCTTTTAGTGCCCTTCTGGTTTGACGAAGAATTGGAACTGAGTGGACCTCATCAAGTCTTTGCATTTCTAGAAAAGATCTCGATGTCACTGGTGGAAGAGGAAGATGATCATCAGATATTACAAGTGATATTAATACTTTGTCATGGGATTTCTATTGTTCCTCTTTAGAGAGGATTATTACAAGGCCCTTGTGCTGTGCTGGGCTAAGTCACTTTAGTTGTGTCCGACTCTTTGCAACCCTATGGACCTTAGCCTGCCAGGCTCCTCTGCCCATGGGATTCTCCAGGCAAGAATACTGGAGTGGGTTGCCATGCCCTCCTCCAGGGGATCTTCCCAACCCAGGGATCAAACTCGAGTCTCATGTCTCCTGCATTGGCAGGCAGGTTTTGTACCACTAGCACCACCTGGGAAGGCCTACAAGGCCCTTATAAATCTCCAAATAGAAAGAGATTTCTATTCCCACCAGTGGATTCCTTTTTAGTTGGACAGAAGGACAGAGAGGAGAATCCTAAGAATGACAAAGAGAAAAAAAAATGTGTGTGTTTTTTTTTCTAGAGACCCCCAAAGCAAGTCAAAATATTTGGGGTCAGAGAATCCAACAGATAAAGTCTGGCTCACTTCTAGAAGCATCCATTAAGCAAACCACCTACTTCAATAGTTGGATCCTTTCCTGCCTTCAGTCAAAGCAAGTATTTCCCCTTCTGTGTGCTTGCCTTCCCCAGCTCCCTCCCAGAGTATATGTCAAGACTCACATCTGCTTTTGTTTTCCAGTTCTTTTGAAGTAGTTTGCCAATTTGCAATGCCCGCTTTCATGCCAGGATAATCCATTGCTATAGTATGGGCAAGCTCTTGATCCCATGCCCTGTGTAGCTTTGCCAAAGTCATGGAGGAGGCCAGTGGGGAAGCCAAGAATAGCACACATAGCTTCAGCCTTTCAGGGCCCTCCTCGAGCTGCAGACACACTGCTCGTTTTTTTTTTTTTTTTCCTCTACAAGTGTTCCTTGGCTCTCATAGGGAGCAAATTTGCTCTTTGAAATGAAATACATACTCTATTCCCTTAAACAATACCTTGCAATATCATATGATATTTGTCTTTCTCTCTCTGACTTACTTCAATCAGTATGACAATTTCTTGTTCCATCCATGTTGCATAATAATGGCATTATTTCACTCTTTTTATGACTGAGTAATATGCCACCATACATATGTACCACATCTTCCTTATCCATTCATCTGTTGATGGACGTTTAAGTTGCTTCCATGTCCTGGCTATTGTGAATAGTGCTACTATGGACATAGGGGAGCACCTGAAAAAGGCTTTTCAAATTATGGGTTTTTTTTCTGGATATATGCCCAGAAGTGGGATTGTTGAATTATATGGTAGCTCTATTTTTAGTTTTTTAAGGAACCTCCATACTGTTAACCACAGTGGCTGTACCAATTTACATTCCCTCCAACAGTGTGGGAGGGTTCCCTTTTGTCCACACTCTATCCAACATTTATTGTTTAAAGAATTTTTTGATGATGGCCAGTCAGATCAATAACCTCAGATATGCAGATGACACCACCCTTATGGCAGAAAGTGAAGAGGAGCTAAAAAGCCTCTTGATGAAAGTGAAAGAGGAGAGCGAAAAAGTTGGCTTAAAGCTCAACATTCAGAAAACGAAGATCATGGCATCCGGTCCCATCACTTCATGGGAAATAGATGGAGAAACAGTGGAAACAGTGTCAGACTTTATTTTTTTGGGCTCCAAAATCATTGCAGTTGGTGACTGCAGTCATGAAATTAGAAGACACTTACTCCTTGGAAGAAAAGTTATGTCCAACCTAGATAGCATTTTCAAAAGCAGAGACATTACTTTGCCAACTAAGGTCTGTCTAGTCAAGGCTATGGTTTTTCCTGTGGTCATGTATGGATGTGAGAGTTGGACTGTGAAGAAGGCTGAGCGCCGAAGAATTGATGCTTTTGAACTGTGATGTTGGAGAAGACAATTGAGAGTCCCTTGGACTGCTAGGAGATCCAACCAGTCCATTCTGAAGGAGATCAGCCCTGGGATTTCTTTGGAAGGAATGATGCTGAAGCTGAAACTCCAGTACTTTGGCCACCTCATGCAAAGAGTTGACTCATTGGAAAAGACTCTGATGCTGGGAGGGATTGGGGGCAGGAGGAGAAGGGGACGACTGAGGATGAGATGGCTGGATGGCATCACGGACTCGATGGACGTGAGTCTGAGTGAACTCCGGGAGATGGTGATGAACAGGGAGGCCTGGCGTGCTGCGATTCATGGGGTCGCAAAGAATCGGACACAACTGAGCGACTGAACTGAACTGATTGAGGAAGACTCTTGAGAGTCCTTTGGACTGCAAGAAGATCCAACCAGTCCACCCTAAAGGAAATCAGTCCTGAATATTCATTGGAAGGGCTGATGCTGAAGCTGAAACTCTAATACTTTGGCCACCTGATGTGAAGAACTGATGTGAAGAATCTTGGAAAAGACCCTGATGCTGGGAAAGATTGAAGTTGGGAGGAGAAGGGGATGACAGAGGATGAGATGATTGGATGGCATCACTGACTCAACGGACATGAGTTTGAGTAAGTTCCAGGAGTTGTTGATGTACAGGGAAGCCTGGTGTGCTGCAGTCCATGGGGTCACAAAGAGTCAGACACGATTGAGCGACTGAAATGAACTGAAAAAAAGAGTGGATATATGTATAACTGATTCACTTTGCCATACACCAGAAAGTAACACAACATTGTAAATCAAATACAGTAAAATTTTTTTAATGTCTTGCAAATATATGTCTGTGTGAGCATGTGCTCAGTAGTTCAGTCGTGTCTGACTCTTTGCGACCCTATGGACTGTAACCTGCCAGGCTCCTCTGTACATGGAATTTTCCAGGCAAGAATACAGGACTGAATAGCCATTCCCTTCTCCAGGGGATTTTCCCAATCCGGGGATCGAACCCAGGTCCCCTGCATTGCCAGGGGATTCTTTACCATCTGAGCCACCTGGGAAGCCCATAATAATATTGGGTAAAGAGAACTGTATATAATATTGTAAAGAGAACTAATACCATTACGTTCCTCAGACATTTATTGTAAGAAATAAATAACACAAAGTGCTTTCTACTACAAAATGCTTTATAAATGTGAGTCATAATTATCTTCTATAATAAGAAACTGTGGGTTTATTCAAGTTCACTCTTTGAAGTACTCAACTGCTGTGTCTATCAAAGCATTATGAAATTCTACTCCCTATCATGATTTTCAGGCTGTTACTTATATTTCCTCAGTGTTCTGTCCGCTGAGTTTTGTAGGCGCTCAAGATGGAAACCTACCAACCTAACAGCACAAAGGTTTATGTATTACCCACAGATTATCTCTACAACGTCTTGATTCTACAATGATCTTGTTGTTTTTGAAACATTCTTCCGAGACTATACCATATCTAGCACTCACATCCACACTTGCTTTGAAACTGTATCGTTGAACAAAATATTTGGGGGAACAGTTGAGAAGTATAATTTCTAAGTCAGCATGGTGTCCGAGTTAGTGTCCTGGCCCCTGATCTGAGACTTAAACCGAAGCTTTGCTTATGAGAACGCCGTCTGCACAATCGCCTCACTGTTATTGAACACAGTGAATAAGATGACTTTGGAAATTCACTCTTCCCAGAGTTGTCTTTTTAGACCACAGTCTTATTTTTCCAACGGAAACATCTGAGATTTCTGCCTTTCTTCTTATGAAGTGTGAGAATTCCAAACGGTCACTTCCTGAGGTTTTCTTCCGTTTATTTTCACATTCTGTGAATCTTTGTAAAACACTCTGTGGGGTCCTCTGAGGGGCATGTGAGATATGGTTTCTGCATTTAGGGTTTCATCTAGTTACCAGGATCCAACAGACTCAATAGAGGAAACCTTACAGGTGCTTCCAAGGTGAGCCTGGCTACACATGTAACCTAACTTCAGTGGGACAGTGAGCATGTCCCTAGGGAGGGTGTCAACGCTGGACTGCACTAGCAAATAAGCCTCAAGACGTCAGGAGAAAAGGCCATGCCCCCACTGAGTCATGGCCACAGCCTATTGGCTGGCTCTCCTCCATATAGTATTTAGTGATGCAACTTCCTCCATCTTGGGATGCTGCCATCACAGCATGTGGCCCCCAGGGTTGCTGTCGACAAAGAAGAGAGGATTGAGAGAAGGTGGCACCCTGGTTCCCAAGTGTCTCATCATGGAAGGGGCACAGGCATTTATGGTCACATCAGTTCAGTTCAGTTCAGTCGTTCAGTCGTGTCACACTCTTCGCGACCCCATGGACTGCAGCACGCCAGGCCTCCCTGTCCATCACCACCTCCTGGAGTTTACTCAAACTCATGTCCATTGAGTTGGTAATGCCATCCAACCATCTCATCCTCTATTGTCCCCTTCTCCTCCCACCTTCAATCTTTCCAGCATCAGGGTCTTTTCCGAGGAGTCAGTTCTTCACATCAGGTGGCCAAAGTACTGGAGTTTCAGCTTCAGCATCAGTCCCTCCAATGAATATTCAGGACTGATCTCCTTTAGGATGGACTGGTTGGAACTTCTTGCAATCCAAGGGACTCTCAAGAGTTCTCCAACACCACAGTTTAAAAGCATCAATTCTTTGGCACTCAGCTTTCTTTATAGTCCAACTCTCAGATCCATACATAACCACTGGAAAAACCACAGCT
Organism: Cephalophus harveyi; assembly: GCA_006410635.1. Taxonomy (NCBI): domain Eukaryota; kingdom Metazoa; phylum Chordata; class Mammalia; order Artiodactyla; family Bovidae; genus Cephalophus; species Cephalophus harveyi. The sequence goes on from SJYT01017551.1 coordinate 475,743, forward strand.
TTGACTAGATGGACCTTTGTTGGCCAAGTAATGTCTCTGCTTTTTAATGTGCTGTCTAGGTTGGTCATAACTTTTCTTCCAAGGAGCAAGTGTCTTTTAATTTCATGGCTATGGTCACCATCCAGTGATTTTGGAGCCCCCCAAAATAAAGTCTGTTACTGTTTCCACTGTCTCCCCATCTATTTGCCATGAAGTGTTGGAACCGTCATGGGACCATGATCTTAGTTTTCTGAATGTTGAACCTCAAGCCAACTTTTTCACTCTCCTCTTTCACTTTCATCAAGAGGCTCTTTTGTTCACTTTCTGCCATAAGGGTGGTGTCATCTGCATATCTGAGGTTATTGATATTTCTCCCAGCAATCTTGATTCCAGCTTGTGCTTCCTCCAGCCCAGCATTTCTCATGATGTACTCTGCATATAAGTTAAATAAGCAGGGTGACAATATACAGCCTTAACGTACTTCTTTTCCTATTTGGAACCAGTCTGTTGTTCCACGTCTAGTTCTAACTGTTGCTTCCTGACCTGCATATAGGTTTCTCAGGAGGCAGGTCCGGTGGTCTGGTATTCCCATCTCTTTCAGAATTTTCCACAGTTTGCTGTGGTCCACATAGTTAAAGGCTTTGGCATAGTCAATAAAGCAGAAGTAGTTGTTTTTCTGGAACTCTCTTGCTTTTTTAAGCCTTAACGTACTTCTTTTCCTATTTGGAACCAGTCTGTTGTTCCACGTCTAGTTCTAACTGTTGCTTCCTGACCTGCATATAGGTTTCTCAGGAGGCAGGTCCGGTGGTCTGGTATTCAGACCTCTTTCAGAATTTTCCACAGTTTGCTGTGGTCCACATAGTTAAAGGCTTTGGCATAGTCAATAAAGCAGAAGTAGTTGTTTTTCTGGAACTCTCTTGCTTTTTTGGTGATCCAGTGGATGTTGGCAATTTGATCTCTGGTTCCTCTGCCTTTTCTAAAACCAGCTTAAACGTCTAGAAATTCATTGCTGAAACCTGCCTTGGAGAATTTTGAGCATTACTTTACTAGCATGTGAGATGAGTGCAATTGTGTGGTACTGTGAGCATTCTTTGGCATTGCTTTTCTTTGGGACTGGAATGAAAATTGACCTTTTCTAGTCCTGAGGCCACTGCTGAGTTTTCCAAATTTGTTGGCATATTGAGTGCAGCACTTTCACAGCATCATCTTTCAGGATTTGAAATAGCTCTACTGGAATGCTATCACCTCCACTAGCTTTGTTCGTAGTGATGCTTTCTAAGGCCCACTTGACTTCACATTCCAAGATGTCTGGCTCTAGATGAGTGATCACACCATCATGATTATCTGGGTCGTGAAGATCTTTTTTGTACAGTTCTTCNGGAATGCTATCACCTCCACTAGCTTTGTTCACAGTGATGCTTCCTAAGGCTCACTTGACTTTGCATTTCAGGATGTCTGGCTCTAGGTGAGTGATCACACCATCATGATTATCTGGGTCATGAAGATCTTATTTGTATAGTTCTTCTGTGTATTCTTGCCACCTCTTCTTAATATCTTCTGCTTCTGTTAGGTCCAGACCAGTTCTGTCCTTTATTGTGCCCATCTTTGCATGAAATGTCTCTAATTTTCTTGAAGAGATCTCTAGCCATGGTCACATACCATGGGCCTACAGTAGCCACAGTGTCTCACATCATTGCTAGTTGGCTGGAAACTATAGGGAAGAGGCTAGAGAGTGAATAGAATACCTCTGCTGTCACCATCACTGGCTAATTGCTTTGCTCCCAGTTCAATTTGAATCCCATGGTCCGCACGTAATCCGGCTTCCCTTTCACTGTGAGAAGCCGAGTTATTATGACAATCACCGCCTCCTCTCCCTTGACACCCGCGTCACGGAGAAGCTGCAGCCGTGGCTCTCCTCCATTCTCGGGTTTGCTCTGTCACTGTGCTCTTTTGTTCTTTGACATTTTTGCTGCCTCCAAGCCCAAACGTAATTCTATAATTATGTAGTCTCACGCCAACATCTTCAAATACTCACAGCAGGTGTGTATCTCAAGCTCAGGGGTGAAAGAACTAGAAATCTCTCCATTTTTTAATGATGATTTAATTTCTTTCGGAGTCCCCATTCTGTCAGGGTCGGAGAAAACTTTCTTTGGGTTCTCTTTTATCAAAAATCAGGCTGAAGTTGCTTCTAATATTTGGTCCACTAGGGTGGATCCACTTTCTTTTAGGGACAAATGACTTCTTTCTGAAATGCCCCTGCCCTGCGGGTGTATCTGAAGAAGAAAGTGGTGTGTGTGTGTTAAGGGGTGTGGTGGGGGGGGGGTGCACCTCAGGCGCAGCTGTGGCCGGGTCTCTCTCACCCTTCATCCTATTGTGAGTGTAACTTGGGTCATCAGCTGTGGTCCGACTGGGATTCAGTGTCTGTTACAAGGTTTCCTCTTAATCCTCCCAGCTGAAGTCTCCTCGCCTACTCTGAGACCCCACAGCATGCTTTCTAGGTCTTGATCACAGCATTTACCCCTTTATATTGTGCATTGGGGATATAACCTTTATGTCTTCGTTTTCTTATTAAACTAAGCTCCTCCTTTCCAGCAAGATCCGTCTGTCACTCATCTCTATGTTCATCTCCTAAATTAGTTGCCTCAAAAGTGAACAATTTTGTAGTTACCAGCGGGGAAAGGTTGGGAGAAGGGATACATTGGGAGTTTGCGATTGACAAGTACACAATGCTATATTCAAAATAAGTAACCAACAAGGGCCTACTGTAGAGTACAGGGAACTCTGCTCAATACTCTGCAATAAATAAGAAAAGAACTTGGAAAAGAATGAAAGTGTTAGTCACTCAATCATGTCTAGCTCTTTGTGACATCACAGGCTATAGCCCGAAGCTCCTCTGTCCATGGAACTCCAGCCTACGATAATATAAAGCAACTCTCAGATAACAGAGTCATTTGCTTTTTCAATACACCAATATTTTAGGTATTATTTTGTAAACATTTATGGAGAACTTATTTTACAAATTTTTTTTGTATTTTATATTGAAGTATAGTTGATTAACAATGTTGTATTAGTTACATATATGTGTATAACTGAATCACTTTACTGTACACTTGAAACTAATAAAACATTGTTAATAGACTAGACTCCAACATAAAATTTAAAAAATTTAAAAAGGGCTTCATAAATGTTTATAGGAGAATACCTAAAATGTCAGTGTATTGAAAAAGCAAATGACTCTGTTATCTGAGAGTTGCTTTATATCATTCTAGGGATAAAATGAGAGGGGAGAGGAAGAGTTGGAACAAGTTTAGTGAGTCTCTACCACTGATGAAACTGGGTAATGGGCACATAGGGGGTTATTATTCGGTTCTATATACTTTTGTGTGTGTTTGACATTAAAAAAAAAAAAACTAGAAAAAAAATGCTTGTTTTCAAAAAACCTCAAATAAAATGGTTGCTTTTAGAGTTAGATTTCCAGTTCCAAACAGCTGAGTATAATAGTTCATTCCAAGAGGTTAATTTTAGGATACTGAAAGAATAGAGTCCAAGAATATATTTTGGCTCCCTGCCCATAGCTCTTTAAAAACTAGGAATTATATACATCTTCATTCATAGAAAGTTTCTCAGGGTTATTTGTACGTGAGCAAGAACTTGGTGATGCTGGGCTCTGTAACGTTTTCTTCACTTGAAATGCTTTATTCTGCTATTGTTATTTCTAGATAAAAATGGTTTGCTGACATCATTTCTGCAAATCTGCATGGAATATTAATATTTCTATTTTGTTTTATAACTTGAGTCATAAATGTAACCTTTTATTGTCTCACCTCCCTTTGCTTTTCAACACCTTCTTTCTATATGAGATCATTTTTTAAAATAAACTTTATATTTCAGAATAATTTTAGATCTACTGAAAAGTTGTGAAGACACTGCAGAAGGTTCCCATAAACACTGTACCCAGTTTTCCCTCTTATTAAAATCTTACCTTATTGTTGTTAGTTGCTCAGTCCAACTCTTTGTGACCCCATGGACTGCAGCATGCCAGGCTTCCCTGTCCTTCAAATCTCCTGGAGTTTCATGTCCATTGAGTCGGTGATGCTATACATTAGGATGGTGCATATATCAAACTAATGAACTGAAATCGATATGTTATTGTTAACTAAAATCAATTTTTTATTCAGATTACCTTAGTTTTACCTGCTGTTTTTTTTTTCTGTTTCAAGGTTCAAAGTATCTCACGATACTTCATTACATTTAGTTGTCAAGTATAAAATAATTTTTAAAAGGACACTTATGTTTCTCTAATCCATGAGAGCAACTTAGTGTTTCCTCAGAATATTCATCTTGCCTAGAAAATGTACGATCTCTTTGCTCCCTTTTAAAATATATTATTCATTAGAAATTTGACTTGCTCTGAGCATTCCATTATGAATAGGTAATGACACTTTGAAATTTCAGGAGAGGAGAAAAGAAGATTAAAAAAAGCAGAAATCCTCTCTCACCAGGTCGTTCGAGTTGGTGAATACATCAAGCTTTGAGCTCAGAGCTTTTCTTCTTCTTTTCTTTATAATTTCATTTATTTATTTATATAAATATTTGGTTGTGCTCAGTCTTCCTTGCTACACAGGCTTCTGTCTAGTTGCAGCTGCTCTTCTTTGCGGTGCGTGGGCTTCTCAGGGCCATGTCGTCTCTTGTTGCAGGGCACGGGTTCTAGGCACTTGAGTTCAGTAGTAGCGGCTCATGGGCTCCAGAGCACAGGAATAGTTGTGGCACAGGGGCTTAGTTGCTCCACGGCAGGTGGGATCTTCCTGGATCAGGGATCAAGCCCGTGTCTCCTGCATTGGCAGGTGGATTCTTTACCACTGAGCCACCTGGGAAGCCCGGGTTGATAAGTAGTTTGCAGCTACACAGTAACTCTTTTTTAAAAAGTTAATTTATTTTAATTGGAAAATAATTGCAATATTCTGATGGTTTTTGCCATACATCAACGTGAATCAGCCACAGGGCTACATGAGTCCACCCCCATCCTGAGCCCCCCTCCCACCTCCCTCCCCATCCTATCCCTCTGGGTTGTCCCAGAGCATTGGCTCTGGGCGCCCTGCTTCTTGCATCGAATCTGCACTGGTCACCTATTTTACGTATCACCAGAGAGCTGCCAAAACAATCAGAGCTAAGAGTGTCAAGATTCTGGAAAAAAGGTCATTGGAAAATGAACTGAGAGTTGTCGTCTACTTTCGCCCTGGGAACAGTTGCTGATTCTGGGTATAAGAAGAGAACCTGAGCTTTCCCCAGGCAGCGGCCGCCACAGAAAAAGAGAAACCAGCAGAGGCTGTGGCAATCACATGGGGATGAAAAATCAAAATTAGAGACTTGATAGATTAAGATCCTGGTGAGAAGAGTGAGTCAGAGAACTAAGCTTAGCATATGGATAGTTTTCCCTTGAAGATAATTACCTAAATCTGGGAGTTTAAGAAGCTAAGGAAGAAGCTTCTGAAAAGCATTATTCAAGTTTACTGTAGTCATGTTAAATGGATTTAGCAGCCAACTTGTAGGCAGTTCTACTACCAAAGTTGAGATCATTTAAGTGTTAAAAAAGAGACTAACCATAATGCACTGAAACGTATTAAATATGTCAAAATCTACACATTCATTATTACACTAAAAAATAGAAACCACAACAGCATCATAGGCCACCAGAATGCTTGGGAACCACTTCATCATTCTGAAAACTGGTGAAGTAAAAAGCAAATATTTATATTGTCTTTCCTGCTTATGTTATGTCTGAGGATAATCAAATGCTTGATGAGTGTTGTTTCTACTTATAAAAGCATTCTAACCAATACACTAAAAAGTGATGGAATTGGAATATTAGCAAAGCCTCTTGAAATTGCGAGTCTCACAAGCACTTACCAGTGACTGTGAAAAGCTTTAGATGAACTTTTATAAAGAATAAGTAATTTATTCTTTATAAGAATAAATCAGGCTGACCATGCTCCAACCCACTGATCAATCTCAATTCGACCAAAAAGAGAAAGAACCACAGAATACATGCCTCTTGAAAGGGCAGTGGAAAGCCCACCACAGCATCTCTTAAGATATTCTCAACCAAACATCCAACCTGAATCTATTAAGCCTCTGGGTATAGTTCCCACTTTACAAAAAGTAGAATAGACAGAGGAAAAGATTGGAAACATAGGGACACAAGGTTCAAATCCAGAATGTAGGAGGCTCTACAGAACAAATCACCCAATTTCTTTCATAAATATACAGCAATAGGAGAGGACGAAGAATCAAGAAAAGAGGGAGAGAACCTATAGATGTGATATGAGCTGTAGCAACCAAATGCAAACAGCGACAACTCTTGGGACAAGAAACACATCAACTGAGTTACAAAGATACTGATAATTGAGGTCAAGTCATCTGTAAGTAACTCTTGTGGAAGGTCATTGCCAGTGGAGGACGAGTGGGAGACCTCGGAGAGGAAAGCACTCGAAGGAAGAGATGAGCGAAGACCATTATGCCAAGTCTTTTCTCCTTCCACTCACGCTCAAGTGGACCTGGCTTAAGAAATGTGCAGGTCCAGTTGGGGCCTATATGGGGGGTATGGCTCAGTGCACGTTACCTCAGCTAGAGAGATCAGTTCTCACCCTAATGGTGCCCAACATTAAGTTCTCATTATCATAGACTTTACACTGAGTCTTTATTTCAAATATTATTTTTTACCCATGTAAACATGAGTAATTATGCCAGAAGCATTTTCATATACATCACCTCGTTTAATAGTCACACTACCCTAATTTAGGTATTATTTCTTCTTTACAAAGAAGAAATAAGGCTCCAAGACATGAAAGAGATGTGAAAGGTCACACAGATAATACGACACAGAGCCTGAATCCAAACTCCTCACTACAGATTGTAAGTTCTTTCTTCTTATAAGTCCTCGTAAGTGGGCAGAAATCAGCCACTGTTGGGCTGGCCTAACTCTTTCCTAAAGTGTGATGACAAATGTCACACCCTCCCTTCTATCCCCAAAGTATCTCCATCCTCAGGGTCATCCTAGAAGACTTGACACCAAAAGTAGATCTCATGGGGAAACTTTTTTGTTCTCCTTCCCAGATCATCTTATTTTGGAGTTGAAGGCAAAAAAAAAAAAAAAAAAAGAGAGAGAGAGAGAGAGAGAGAACTTTTTTCCTCCCCTATCATTTTGAGACATTCAGATTAAAATGACACCCTTGTCAAAATTCTTAATGCTGCTCTTAGAACTACACAAAGGCAGACAGATGATGGAGGGGAGAGGCGGGTGGAGAGGAGGTGTCCCTGAATTGATTAGAGATTGTTCGAAATGGATCCTATACAACTGAGTGATCTTCATTCCCTCCATTGTTTTCCACTCTGATGGACAGCATCTGACTGGTAGGTGGAGACTATTTTGTATCTTTTTTGTGTAGTTGCCAATTCTCCCCACTTGTGTCTTGTCATCTGCAAGCACAAACTGCCTCTGAGGCAGTTGCACGAGATTTCGTAGGAATAGGGCTTTTCAGAGGCATGGACCCCCAACTTGGGATAGAAACTTGCTAAGATAAGAAGAAAAGTTTCAAAATAGGGATCTGGGCAAAAACTACTTGTTGCTCCTCCTAATAATGATTAAAGAGGAGAGTGAGAAAGTAATAAAGATGCACTAAACTTGGTATCAGACAAGGTGTCCTGTGTCCCAGAATTCCAGCTGCATCTTGCTGGAGAGGAGATCATTGACTTAGATTGAAATGGACAAATATGGACTCCACTTAATGCTCATTAAGTCCACAAAAATGGACTTTGTTTAATGCTTATTCCCTTTTCATGTTCAGATACTAAATGCATTGGGAACGACAGTTAAGCTGTTATTTTATCTATCAAACTCCCCATCTTACATGTTCTTCACAGGGAAGAAATAACAGCAAAAAGCTAAGTAGCACTGAATTCATCCAGGTTTGAGACCCTCATTTTCATTGTTCAGTTTTTCTCTACCATGTTGCTGCTCAAGGTTACAAAACAGGTTATGAAGAGAATATTTTGAGCTGTTATTTTATCTATCAAACTCCCCATCTTACATGTTCTTCACAGGGAAGAAATAACAGCAAAAAGCTAAGTAGCACTGAATTCATCCAGGTTTGAGACCCTCATTTTCATTGTTCAGTTTTTCTCTACCATGTTGCTGCTCAAGGTTACAAAACAGGTTATGAAGAGAATATTTTGTTCCCACCACTTGTGACCAGATCAGTTGATATTTTGATAAATGAGACATGCTTTGAAACAATATTTAAAAAAAAAAAAAGAGGAACTAAATTACTAATGTATTTGCTTATTTATTATCTAGTCAAAGCTATGGTTTTTCCAGTAGTCATGTATGGATATGAAAGTTTGACTATAAAGAAAGCTGAATGCCAAAGAATGGATGCTTTTGAACAGTAGTGTTGGAGAAGACTCTTGAGAGTTCCTTGGATTGCAAGGAGATCAAACCAGTCCATCCTAAAGGAGACCAGTCCTGAACATTCATTGGAAGGACTGATGCTGAAGCTGAAACTCCAATCTTTTGGCCACCTGATGCGAAGAATCAACTCATTGGAAAAGATCCTGATGCTGGGAAAGATTGAAGGTAGGAGGAGAAGGGGATGACAGAGGATGAGATGGTTGGATGGTGTCACCAACACAATGGACATGAGTTTCAGTAGGCTCTAGGAGTTGGTGATGGACAGGGAAGCGTGGCGTGCTGCGGTCCATGGGCTCGCAAAGAATTGGGCTTGACTGAGTGACTGAACTGACTGATTCACTTATCCATAATCATAATTGCAACAACACATGCACAAAGCCATTCTTATTAATGAATTCAAAATAATGGCTCAAAGCTCAAGAGATCTGTTGCTTTCCATCCTTTATGTCTTGTAGGTAATTGCTTTCCGTGTCTTCACCATGAAAGCAATGAACATATGAGCCTGAATACAGAAGGAATTATATGCTTTCAGTAGAGAGCCCTTTCATGGTTGTGCCATGCTTAGTCACTCAGTCGTGTCTGACTCTTTGTGACTCCATGGATTCTAGCCCGCCAGGATCCTCTGTCCATGGGGATTCTGCAGGCAAGAACACTGGAGTGGTTTGCCATGCCCTCCTCCAGGGAATCTTCCCAACCCAGGGATCAAACCCAGGTCTCCCACATTGCAGGCAGATTCTTCACCATCTGAGCCACCATTTTGTCAGGAATCAGATGAAGTTTCTTTGGGCTAGAAACACTAATTAGGACCTATTTAATAGCATGAAGGCAATATTTGCTCATTGGCTGCCTGAGTGAGCATCCCTTCATCTCTTGTCATTGGTAAGTCATCTAAATCTTAGTAGGTAAACACCCTTGTCCAGGTAAGTCCTTAACCATTCAGAACTATGATGAACATGAGCAAGTATGCATGGCACTCAGAATTGCACTTTCAGTTTCAGACTCACTGTATGGACCAACTGACATTGGCAACACCCTTCACAGTATTTGATTTAAGGAATTTAGCTCTTATTTAAGAAACTATCATAAATGAAAGCAATATTTGAAAAAAAATTCTTGTAATTCATCCTCCAACTTGTTGGTTATGCTAACTCATTTTAGACACCATGCCAACAACAAACAAGCTTACCTAGGATCTTTTGGCACAAAGGATATCCATTCTTAGATTTTGGCTTAAGATCTTCCAAGTCTTTTATTTGGCAGAATACTTAAAACTCTTGTTTGATTGAATGTGTCTACTCAGACACTTTATGAAGACTTGTTACTTTGGAAAAAAGGGATTACCAGTTGCAATGATCTAGGAAAGGAAAATGGGGTGGAGGAGGAAGAGGAGATAAATAGGAAAGGCATTTGCTCTGTATTAGGTTGTAACTAGCAAGGCCATTTTTAAACACTTCATAAATAGACCTGTCATCCAATCTCAATTAAAAATCATCTCTTACTGCAGGAAAACCTTAATCAGGAAGTTCACACTATAATAAGACATTGTATATGGGTAGAATGCTGTCTTCATATCACATTTCTCAGCATAAATCCAAGTATGTTGTAGGTGCTCGGTGACTCATTGCTGTCTCAATTAATTAACTAATTAACATATGAACTAACTGTAGAATTTCACACCAGATGCTCTAATTTTAAAAATGAATCATAGAAAAGTTAATATAACAAACACCCATGTAACTTACACACTGAATTTAAAGTATACTAACATTTTATAGTATTTGCCTCAATTGTTTTTTGTGCAATAAAACTCTGCAAAGAGAAGTTGACATTCTTTGTGTATGTTAGTCGCTCCGTCGTGTCCAACTCTTTGTGACTCCAAGGACCGTAACCTGCCAGGCTCCACTGTCAATGGAATTCATCAGGCAAGAATATTGGAGTGGGTTGCCATTCCCTTCTCCAGGGGATCTTCCCAACCCAGGGATCAAACCCAGTCTCCTGCATGGGAGACAGATTCTTTACCACTGAGCCACCAGGGAAGCCGACATTCTTTACCCACCACCCTCCCCACCCTGCCTTTTCATTCCAGTCCTCTGCCTCCTTCCACAGAGGCAATACACTAGATACTCATTTTCCAAGAACCAGCATTGGTTGATATTTAGAGAAATTCAAAGAGCAGAATAAATAATTTTGTAAAGGAAAGAAAGAAGGAAAGCAGGGAGGAAATAAGTAAGAGAGAAAGATAAAGAGAAAAGGGAGGGAGAAAAGATTATTGAAGATTTGCATTGGGATAATGCAAATGTCAGGATATTTAATGAAGATGATCAGTTGGCAAACACAATATTCTTTTTATATCATCTAGATGGACGTGAGTTTGAGTGAATTCCGGGAGCTGGTGATGGACAGGGAGGCCTGGTGTGCTGCGATTCATGGGGTCGCAAAGAGTCAGACACGACTGAGCGACTGAACTGACTGACTGACTAAAGCCCAACTGGCTGGGTGCCATTGTTCTCAGTTACATTCTATGAGTTCAGGTCTCTATCCTTGGAGATTCAGCTCAATTTGTTAACTTAATGCTTCTTAATATTTCATGTTGATACCTTCTGCTACCCCTATTCTGAAAGACTCAGGAAAATAATTCTCTATTAAATCTTGTACCAATTTTAAAGAAGTGTATGAGGAAAACTGAGGAATAGAAAAACCAGGATTAACCAAGCAAAGGGAACCCGACAACCCAGGTAGCCGGTGTAAAATTCATGACTGAATAAAAGGAGTTCTTCAACATCTTCCCTCCAGTTTCCTTGTTCTTTTTGTCTTCTTGAGGGGCCTTAATTGACATATAACATTAAGACGTCCACATGGTTATTTGATCCGTGGTGCTAGTGGTAAAGAACCTGTTTGCCAGTGCAGGAGACATAAGAGACATAGGTTCGATCCCTGGGTCAGGAAGATCCCCTAGAGGAGGGCATGGCAACTCACTCCAGTATTCTTACCCGGAAAATCCCATGGACAAAGGAGCCTGTAGGCTACAGTCCGTAGAGTCACCAAGAGTTGGGCACAACTGAAGTGACTTAGCAAGCATGCATATTTTGCAGTATGATTATCATGACAGAGTTAGCCAACACATCCATCACATCACGTAATGATCATTGCATTTCGTCGTGAGAACATTTGAGTTCTATTCTCTTAGCAGCTTTAAAGTATAAAATGCAGTCTTGTTGTCCATAATAATAGTTGTACGTTAGCTCTCCAGAACTTATCTTCTAGCTGCAAGTTCCTATCCTTTGACCAACACTTCCCTTATCCTCCCCCACCCATCCACACATAACCCCTAGCAATCACCATTCTACTCACCATTCTACTTTCTAACAGTTTGGCTTTTTAGATTCCACATGCAAGTGATAAGGGGCTTCCCTGGTGGCTCAGAGGTTAAAGTGTCTGCCTCCAATGTGGGAGACCCAGGTTCGATCCCTGGGTCAGGAAGATCCCCTGGAGAAGGAAATGGCAACCCACTCCAGTATTCTTGCCTGGAGAATCCCATGGACGGAGAAGCCTAGTAGATTACAGTCCACGGGGTCACAAAGAGTCGGACACGACTGAGCGATTTCACCTTACCTTACAAGTGATCAACAGTATTTGTTTTCCTCCATCTGAGTTATCTTATTAGCATAATGCCCTCCAGGTCCATCCGTGCTGTCACAAATGGCAGGTTTTCCTTCTTTCTCATGACTGAATAATACTCCATGTGTAAATACTGACACTGAGGTTGTTTCCATATCTTGGTTATTATGGATAATGCTTCCATAAACATGGCGGTACGTGTATCTTTTCAATATCCTGCTTTCGTTTCCTTTGGATATATACCCAGAAGTGAAATTTCTGGATCACATGGAATTCTGGCTTTCCCAGTGGCTCGGCAGTAAAGAATCTGCCTGCAATGCAGGAGACATGGGTTCGATCCCTGGGTCGGGAAGATCTCCTGGAAAAGGAAATGACAACCTACTCCAATACTCTTGCCTGGAGAATCCTCATGGACAGAGGACCCTGGCAGGCTACAGTCCATGGGGTTGCAAAGAGTTGGACACAACTGAAACAACTTAGCATGCATGCATGGTAGTTTTATTTTAATTTTTTGTAGAAACTCCATGCTGTTTCCCAAAGTGGCTGTCTTAACTTACCTTCCTACCAACAGTGTACCGGGGTTCCCTTTTCTCCTCACTCTTGCCAAAACTTATTATCTCTTGTCTTCTTAATGATAGCTGCTCTAACGTTAGTAAGAGGTGATAACTCATTGAGGTTATGATTTGCATTTCCCTGATTATTAGTGATGTCAAGTATCTTTTCATGTACCTGTTGGCCATTTGAAAATCTTCCTTGAAAAAATGTCTATTTCGTTTCCCTTCTCATTTTTTTAACTGTATAGTTTGATTTTTCATTGAGTTGCAGAAGTTCTTTATTTATTTATATTAATCCTCTATCAGATATATTATTTACAACTATTTTCTCCTATTCTGTGGGTTGGTTTTTCATTCTGATGATTGTTTCTTCTTTTCTACGGAGGCTTTCCATTTGATACAGTCCCATTTGTTGAATTTTGCTTTTATTGCTTGTGTTTTGGGTGTCATATTCAAAAAATCATTGCCCAGACCAATGTCAAGGAGGCTGGTTCTCTCAAGCAGTCTTGTTCTTTCTTGAAGAGTCTGATGGAACACTTCAAAGAGTGTGTTAAACAGCTGAGTTAATGAAAATGCCACTCGCCATCAGAAACTGTTCCTGCTTGGGTTCAAAAACAAATATAGGCATTTCTGATACATGAACTTACGTACAAAACAGAAACAGATTCACAGACTAATAGAATTAACTTACGCTTACCAGGGGGGAAGGTGTGGAGGGGATGGGACAGTTAAGGACTTTGAGATTGACATGTACACACGGCTATATTTAAAATGGATAACCAGCAAGGACCTATCTCATAGCACAGGAAACTCCGCTCAGTGTTATGTGACAGGCTGGATGGGAGGGGAGTTTAGGGGAGAATGGATACATGTATGGATATATGTATGTCTGAGTCCCTCTGCTATGCATCCGAAACTATCACGACACTGTTGATTGGCTATCTTCCAATATTAAATAAAAAGCTTTTTAAAAAACAAACATTTCCTATAGAAAAGAAGTGTTATTGATCATTTTCAAATTCATAAATATGAGCTTTGCAGGGGGAAGAAGTTCTTCAAGGTCCTGTTTGAAGAACTGTAGAGGCATGAGTTTATGAGAAAAGAGCTGGTTTGTGGGTGAGGAAGGCATAAGACCTCTGAGACACATTTTTGAGATAAGGAGCTTGGTAGACTCATTCCTTCCAAGGAGAACACATTCCTGGCCCAAAAGCCCAGACGCCACCATGGCCAACAAGCTCCCCAGTTGGGCTTTCAGACAACTGGAATTGAGTCTCCCCTCGACCCTTCCATCTTTTCAACTAAAACTTTTAATAAGTTTTCCAAGCACAAGGAAACAGTGAATCAGGCAGGTGATTAGAGGAGACAGAAAAGATAATTTTCCTGAAGCTGGTTTTTATCATCTGCCTAAGAATTCATTTCCAGAATGAAATATTATATTAGGGAACCAGATGGGGGGCTTAAACATTTTTCTTCTCATTTTAAGATGTTTCTACAGTGAAGCCCTATTATTTCAGTTGTTTTGAATCATTAATTTTGAGTATGTGGGGTTTTTTCCCAATGACCACTTTTGATATGATCATTCAATATATAATCACCAAAGATCACCTTGGGCTTCCTTGGTGGCTCAGACAGTAAAGAAACTGCCTGTAATGCAGGAGACTTTGGTTTGATCCCTGGGTCTGGGCCCTGGGTCAGGAATATGCCCTAGAGAAGGTAATGGCAACCTACTGCAGCATTGTTGCCTAGAGAATCCCATGGACAGAGGAGTCTGGCAGGCTACAGTTCATGGGGTCTCAAAGAGCTGGACATGACTGAGTAACTAACACACAGGGGGTAACTTCTATGAGATGCAATCAGATCAAGATATTTCACACTGTCCTATACCATATGGCACAGATATGAGAACCTTGAGAAGGGGAATCAGAATTGCTCTGAGGTTTGTCCAGAAATGGTATCTGAAAGTTCACAGAACATCAGACCCATCACTAAGTTTTCTCATGAAGCAAAAGCCTCAAACAACACATTGCTTAGTCTTTTGAAACCAGGGCTCTTAAGATATTCTTTAAATGAAAATAAATTGCCATCATTGCTTGGGTTTTGAAACCTGTTCAACATGATTTCTATACTGTCCAAAAAACACATGGCTTGGTCCCATAAATCTAATGAACACTTAGAACTTAATGCCTCTGATAGAGGCTTATCTCTCCCAGCTTGTCTGCATAGCCTACTTCATGATAATCCCAATTAGATTAGAACCCTAATTATGTTTCTGCTCAGGGTATTTTTAGATAGCCTTAACATTTGATCTGTTTAGTCTAGTTTTACAGGTGGCAAAAGATTAAAAACAGGTTTTAAAATAAGATATGACTATTACGTTTCTAATAATAGGTGATTGTGGTCCCTGAGCTACTTTTTATTTAGTGACGCATGGAACAACCCTTTGATGATGGTAATTGTCCCCACACACCCTATCCCTACACTGGGAAAAATAAGCCACCCTTTGTAGTCAAGCCTTCAGTCCTACCATATAAACTTTAAGCCCTTTCATTGCAGGATCTTGAGTTTCTTTCACTCCTTCCCTCTAAAATAACCTACCTTTTCAATTCTGCCCAAACCTTCTGGTTACATATTCCCAGGGACACTTGTCCTGATATTACCTCCATGCCCTCACTACCCTTGAATGAAAAAAATCATATATTCTCCAAGGTGGCCTCTCAAACTTGCATGTGTGTAAGGCTCACCAGGGAGCTCTTTAAAAAATGCAGATTCCCAGGATGCACCCAGAGGGTTTCCACCTCTGGATATGTCTTTCAGGGGTCTGGGAACTTATATGTTCAACAACCAAAAATCCTGGGTTATTTTTTGGAAGGATTTTGAGAAACATTGCTTTCCAAAACAGTTTTCACTTCCAAATACACAGTTTCAAATTTTCCATCCTGCTTACAGTTATTTTCCATAAATGAGAACATCCTACAGTTATAAAACATTAGACAAGTAGACAAATATAAGGTGCTATGTTTATTATTTTTAATATTTTTCTAGGATAAACTTGGGACTTCCCTGGTGGCTCAGAGTTTCCATTTTTATTGCAAGGACAAAAAGCATAGCCTGATGGTTGCCCAAGGTATATGCAACCTTTCTGGAGAGGATGACCTTGAGTGATACTGGTTTGCAAAGTCAAAAGCTTTGGCAACTTGAAATATGAATTTAAGCCAGGGTTTCAGGATGTTTTAGATTAACGCGAAATGGTACTTGACTTACTACTACCTGATCATGAATGGGTTAAGTAGGATGTGCCCTTAGTAACGATACCTCTTATACTCCTATACATGGAGGAGGAGGAATGTCAGCCATTCACAAATATTTATTCACAAGCTCTTATTGAATATCTACTATGTACAGGGGCAACAAAGAGCCGAGAGTAGTAAGAAACAATCCTGGCCCTCAAGAAACAAATGCCCCAATTGAGAAAATACCCTGTTTGAGTGTGATATGTGCCACATGAGAAGGAAGCTTGGATTACTAGCAGGTGCAGGGAAGGAGAGACAGGAGGAGAAAACAATCCAAGAGGGCTTCCCAGAGGAAGGGATGCTGAAACTGAATTTCGAAGAACAAACACAAACAACCAGGAAGATTATGTACAAGAGAGGTAATGGCTGACATTCCAGACAAACATGTCCAGAAAAACAGATGCTAAAAAGAATATGGCTTTAATTGGAAATGCAAGTAATATTAAAACTCTAGATAGGAGAGGAGGAGCCACTTCAAGATGACATCCCTAGATGTGGTAAATGGAATATTACTCAGCCACAAAAAAGAAGGAAATGATGCCATTTGCAGCAGTGTGGCAATGGCACCCCAATCCAGTACTCTTGCCTGGAAAATCCCATGGGCAGAGGAGCCTGGTAGGCTGCAGTCCATGGGGTCGCACAGAGTCGGACACAACTGAAGTGACTTAGCAGCAGCAGCAATGTGGATGGACCTAGAGATTAACATGCTAAGTGAAGTAGACAAAGAAAGATAAATGTATGATGCTTCTTATATGTGGAATCTAAAAATAATGATACAAGTAAACTTATGCACAAAACAGAACTAGACCCACAGACATAGAAAACAAACTCATGGTTACCAAAGGGGAAAGGCAGAGGAGGGATGAGTTAGGAGATTGGGATTAACATACTCACACTATTATATACAAAACAGATAACAAACAAGTACCTACTGTATAGCACAAGGAGCTATACTCAGTATTTTGTGATAACCTATACCAGAGAAGAATGTGAAAAACAATATTCAGTTATTTATAGATATAACTGAATCACTGAAGCTAACCCAACATCATAAATCAACTGTATTTCAATTTTTAAAAAGTGACATCTCCGTATCATGGAGAGTTTAGCATTTCCCTGACAGGCTATGGACAGCCTTAAAAGGACTTTAGGTAAGGGATAAATATAGTAGAATTTGCATTCATTCATCTGTTCATTTGATTCAATGAATGTTTATTACAGACGCATTAGGTGCTAGGCATTGTGTCATGGTGAGCACAGAAAATATAATGTTGAAAAGATAGAAATGGTCCCTGCCCTCAGGAAGCTTAAATTCTGATGGAAAAGATACAGGATAAGCACACAGGAAGAAAAGAAACAATGTATCACCATTGCCCTGAGTGCTGGAAAAGAAATAAAGAGGGATGTGAGAGATCAATGAGAAAGAGCTGTTCCTCCAAATGATTGGGGGAAAATTTCTCTTAAGATTTGATATCTAAATTGAAAGATGATGAGGACTGAATTGGAGAAGACTGTTGAAAGTCCCTTGGACTGCAAGGAGATCCAACCAATCCATTCTAAAGGAGATCAGTCCTGGGTGTTCACTGGAAGGACTGATGCTAAAGCTGAAACTCCAATCCTTTGGCCACCTCATGTGAAGAGTTGACTCATTGGAAAAGACCCTGATGCTGGGAGGGATTGGGGGCAGGAGGAGAAGGGGACGACAGAGGATGAGATGGCTGGATGGCATCACTGACTCGATGGACATGAGTTTGGGTAAACTCCAGGAGTTGGTGATGGACAGGGAGGCCTGGCGTGCTGTGATTCATGGGGTCACAAAGAGTCAGACACAACTGAGTGACTGAACTGAACTGAACTGAAGGAATGAATTAGGAATTGGGTTCATTTATTCCTCATAGTTCAGTTGGTAAGGAATCCACCTGAATGCAGAAGACCCCAGTTCAATTCCTGAGTCAGGAAGATCCACTGGAGAAGAGATAAGCTACCCACTCTAGCATTCTTGGGCTTCCCTTGTGGCTCAGCTGGTAAAGAATTTGCCTGCAATGTGGGAGACCTGGGTTCGATCCCTGGGTTGGGAAGATCCCCTGGAGAAGGGAAAGGCTACCCACTCCAGTATTCTGGCATGGAGAATTCCATGGACTTAGTTGAAATGTATTTGACTATATGAATTCCATACAGTCCATGGGGTCTCAAAGAGTCGGACATGCCTGAGTGACTTGCACTTTCACTTCATTCGTTTACTTCAACTAATATTTATGACATACCAACTTTAAAGTGATTTGGGAGAAGAACTGAGTGAAGCACATTCTAGGTAGAGATAAGAAATGAAGATGCTGGGAAGAAAGAAAGGACTTGGCTTAAGAAGCGACAAAAGACCAGGTGTGTGGTAGACAGACAGGGCAGCAGCCAGAGAAGAGACAGACAGGTGAGCCGCGGGAGTGTAAGCAGAGAGTGACATGCCTTGATTCACCTCTGTAAATACATTCCGACAGCTGTGGGTAAGGAACGGACAGGAGGGGGTGAGGGTGAAGCCCACAGACTGGCTGGGAGGCTATGTCAGCTGGTGCAGGGGAGAGGGGCAGATGACTCAGACAAGGTGATAACCGATGACATGAGAGAGGTTTTCGTGTTTGCCCTGGACAGAGTAGGAAAGAGAGAGCCTTTCAGAAACCGCACTGCTGCTTACGACCCAGCTCGTTAGCTACTGCCAGAGCCCAGACTAGAAACGCGGTCTCCTCACTCCGTGGCAGTGGGTTTTCCACTATGCGATGCAGAAGAGTAGAAAGATTTATAAAGTTTGGGCAAATACTTTCATTTTGCTCTCATTCAGATCCCTTTGATTTGAAAAGCTGTCAAAAAGCATAACACATTGGTGACATGGATATTCGAAGTAAAGTGAAGGGAGAGAACGTGAGCAGGAGATGATACACAGTTTTCTATCTCCCTTTTTATCATCCGTGTGTTCATAAATAGTTTTTGCTTGGAACATATTTATGCAGATGTTTTTGTTTTATAAGAAAGTGCAATAAGTTATTAGTTAAGTCAAAGTTTTTCTTTTTAGTGTCCAAGAGGGTGTTAGCTATATGCCAAATGAAGGATAAAAGATTGGATGGGAACCCTGGAGTTCTCTGCACCAGTCTTTAAGGGATGAGCAGCAGAAAAAGCATAGCAGGGTCCTGTGCTAATTCGAGCACTCCATGAGGTTTAAAGGATGACTTTTTTGTTTGTGTGTCTTTTTTTTTTTAATCCTGTGTAGCACGACACTCAGACCTGAGCCCTGGGGGAAGGACCTACCCTCTTAAAGGGTCTGGGTGCTCTTCCTTCCTCCAAATACACCTGTCACCAGGCTCCTTTTTTTCTCCATCCTTTCCTCTTCCAAGGCAGTATTATTCGCTTTCTCATCTTCCCTCTCTCTTTCTTTCTTGCTCTAGTCATTGCTCTGTTGTGTCTGACTCTTTGCAAATCTTTGTAGCCCCCCAGGTTCCTCTGTCCATGGGGTTTTTCAGGCAAGCATACTGGAGCAGGTTGCCATTTCCTACTCCAACACTACACAAAGGGAGGAAAAGACAAGATAAAATGTTTCAGGGAGAAAAACAGTAGAAGATGTTTGCCGTTAGAATCACCACATGTAAGTGCCATTCATCATGTATTGTTCCTTCAAATTAGTAGCTTCATCTAATTGAGCGATGCTGCTCTCTTGAAAGCTTCTCTATCAATGTCAAAGATAGAGGGTGGAGGAAAGACTGTGTTTAGGAAGATGGTATTTTAAATGTGGATTAGCTAAAGGAAATGCCACTCTTCTTGCATCTATCTTTGTAAGCCTTTGTTCTCAGTGTCTTACAGACTCTACTAGAGTTACCAGCTTAAGCAGGAGTACCTAGGAGAGTTCTTTTTGGAAGTTAGAGGTGGTGGGTTGGGGCTCCCTGTGTGTTCTGGAAGAAGCCAGAGACCTGGATTCAGAGTTCAAAATCTGCCACTGAATAGCTTGGTAATTTGCGGTATATCAAATTTGAGGTGAGTCCTAGATCCCATTCTCACTGAATACATCAAGTCACTTCACCTAGTTTAGTGCCACAGGGAAGCTAAAGAGCATCAGTTGACCAGGCATTGCATTGGTGACCAGGCACCATTTAAGACCCATGTGCTAGGGATTACTAGTCCAATTTTACAATGAGGAAACCCAGCCTCTGCAAGTTAGTTTTCTTTTTAGCCTCACTTTTTTTCCATTACATGTGTCCTCTTCCATGATTTCCACAAACATTTCATATAAAATTCACTTTTTATAAGTCTGTGTTGACTGTTTATACTGTAACAAACCCGAGAAGTACACTCAAATGTGTTTCATTACACAGGCTACAACACTGGAGACATTACTTTCTGCTGTCAAGTTTATTACGTTTATGGGGGACATGGACTAATGCTTGCTCTGTCTGTCTTCTCTGTTGAATTCAAGAGTATCCAGAGATTGCAAGGAGAGACGGTAAAAGTCCATTACCTTTTGCAACTGCTTGCCTGGTGTATTAGTTATTGCTGCACAACAAGTTATCTCAAAACTGAGTGGGTTAAACTAACACTGGTTATCTCATAGTTTCTGTAGGTCAGGACTCTGGGCACAGCTTAACCGGTTCTCTGAGTTTATCCCAAGCTACAATCAAGGTGTTGACCAGAGCTTTAGTCATCTAAAGGCCCCCCTGGGGAAGGATCTGATTCTGAGTTCATTCACCTGGTTGTTGGCAGGATTAAGTCCCTTGCAGGCTATTGACTGGAGGACTCTCTTGTTTCTTGCCATGTGGGTCTCTCTCCACTGTGGGAAATTAACGACACGGCAGATGGCTTCAACCAGAGCAAGTAAGGCAGAAGGGCCAGAGAACATGAATGCTAGCAAGACGGAAGACATGGTCTTTTTTATAACCTTATCTCAGGAGTGACATCTTATCATCTTTACTGTATTCTGCTGCTGCTGCTAAGTTGTGTCAGTCGTGTCTGACTCTGTGCAGCCCCATAGACGGCAGCCCACCAGGCTCCTCCGTCCATGGGATTTTCCAGGCAAGAGTACTGGAGTGGGGTGCCATTTCCTTCTCCAATGCATGAAAGTGAAAAGTGAAAGTGAAGTCACTCAGTCATGCCCAACTCTTAGCGACCCCAGGGACTGGAGCCTACCAGGCTCCTCTGCCCATGGGATTTTCCAGGCAAGGGTACTGGAGTGGGGTGCCACTGCCTTCTCCTTACTGTATTCTAGTCATTAGAAATAAGTCATCAGGCCCAGACTATGTTCAAAGGAGAAAATTACCAAAGGCTTGGACACCAGGAAGCAAAGATCATTGGGGAACATCTTAGAAGTCAGGTTACCACACCTGGTGGACTGTTATATTCCAAATATTATGAAACCAAAACGAAATTGAGGAATGACTTGATGATGAGCGCAAGAGGACTATTGTCATCTCTAACTTCAAATTTCAACTTTTTGGATTCAGTAGGCTAACATGATTTTTTCACTGATTCAGCTACTAATACGTTTCAATTCATAATAGTAAGTTCAGATTTATAAAGTATATCTTGATATCTACGTACATATTGTGCTTCCCTGGAAGAACTGGTTGGGTGGGAATGAGGAGGTGAAATGTCTCTGTTTTTAAAAAATGTACAGCATTGTCTGGACTACCCTATGCACCATGGAAAATGAAGAAATTGGACTTTTACACTGAAGTTTCCTTTCAGATTTAAAACTTCTTTTACTCATCTCTAAAATGGTCAAACTGATTCTTTTTGGACTACCTCACAGGTATGTTGGCAGAATTAAACAATTAATAATGGATGTGAATGTGGTTTTTTAAATTATAAAATGCTATTTTGTCATATGTATTTTAAATTTTTTTAAATTATAAAATGCTATTCAACCTGGAGATTTTCCCTCCTGACGCTAGTATGCACCTGGATTAAACTGCCACGTCCTTGAGGGAGGAGCATGGGGAGTTGGGAAGAGCTTCCAGAAAGAGGCAATAGCCTCTGAAAGGCTGCAGTGATTGGTCGGTGCCTCTTGGTGGGCGGGGCTGCAGACTGAATTAAAGACCGGTTTCCATGAAATGCTCTGAAAATGACCAGGACCCAAGGAGTGCCCTTCAGAAGGTGAGTGATAGAAAGTGACTCAGAACTGGGAGAAGGATGTTTCCTCCAATTAATTTGCTAAAAATAATTTGATCATAAGCAATTTAATTCAAAACAAAATGGCAGTGGTGAAAATCAACAACTTGTCTTAGAATGAGTATTTGGATTTTTTTTTTTTTTTTTAATACTTCTTAAATGCTATATTCTTCCTGTGTTGATAATTTGGGTTCATCACTAGCCAGTTTTACAACTATTTACATGAACATCAATTATTTTTGTTTTTTTTAAAGAATTTATTAGTAGATGGATATATTTCTTTTTCCCCTGATTTTCTTTCTTCCAATATGTTTTCTGCCAATGAAATCATTGTACTCTGTGGAGTTTATAATCACGAAAATGTGGCAGCAGTTTAAAGGTTGTTTCCAACTCTGCAATATTACAGCTTGTACAGGCAGGAACATTTGGATGAAATCATTTTGAAAGTAAAAATTGTAAAAGTAGAAAAAATCCTCGAGGAACAAAAGTATCAATTGGGGGTATTTCACTTACATCATATTATCATTTCAATGAAATTATTATCTTAAGTCACTTGTTTTCTTCCAAAACACATTTCAGATGTTGGCATCTTTTTTAAAAATTAAAAAAAATTTTTTTGGCCTTGCCATGTGGCATGTGGGATCTTAGTTCCCCTATCAGGGGCTGACTCCATGTCCCCTGGGTTGGAAGTATGAAGTCTTAACCCCCGGACCACCAGGAACGTCCCTCAAATGTTGGCATCTTGAGGGAGTCCCAGGATGCAGGGTTCTGGGCAAATTATCTTCACCACGGACAGTAGCCTGGCAAGAGTGGAAAAGCAGCCCCCTTGGGTGACTGTCTAGACAGCTGATACCAACGTGGAAGGCATGGAGGAGAACTTGAAGAGAGATTTATAAATATGGGTAAGGAAGACCCATAAATTATTTATTGGGACTTTAGGAGAAATTCAATGTTTAACAATAGACAAGTAAGTTCAAGATGACTTTAAAATTTTAAATATCACTGTTAATAATTTTTCTTGTGAATTTTAGGGAGATTCTGATGATGATACAGCTGTAAGAAGTCATCGTTAAACTTTGGCTAATCCTGACCATTCATTTAAGATAGTGATTGTCAGGGATGGATACACGGCTTCCCTGGTGGCTCAGTGGTAACGAATCCACCTGCCAATGCAGGAGATGTGGGTTCAATCCCTGGTCCAGGAAGATCACACATGCCTTGGATCAACTAAGCCCGTGTGCCATAACTATGGAGTCTATGCTCTAGAGCCCTAGAGCCGCAACTACTGAAGCCTGCGTGCCCAAGAGACCACGCTCAGCAATGAGAGAAGCCACCAGAATTCAAAGACTGCACACCGCAGCTAGAAAGTGGTCCCCGCTCACTGCACTAGAGAAAAGTCCATGCAGCAATGAAGATCCAGCACAGCCAATAAATGAATACATAAATAACTAAAATTATAGACTTAAGAGTAAAGGACGGATACAAAAATGATCCAACGAACCTGAAACTGCTCTAAAAAAATAGTCTATTTAAAAACAATGGTCCTGTGGGGTGTGGGAAAATATTTGCAGTCTTACGTTTATTATCACATATAAGATAAATGAAATGTACTAATATGTAATATAAGGATTTACACTGACTTCCTTACTCAGTCAACACATCCCGTGGTCTCAGGCCACCAAAGGCAGGTGCTGGGGTGAAGTCAGTTATCTCCCTGAGTTCTATGAACTATGATGTTTTGCAGTTAATGTGTGCCATAATTAATTGGATTGTACCATTTAATTCTAACTAAACTAATATTCCCCCAACTATACAAGTGGCTCATAAAGGTTTCTACAAATTAAATATAGAGTTGACCCATTGGAAAAGACTCTGATGCTAGGAGGGACTGGAGGCAGGAGGAAAAGGGGACGACAGAGGATGAGATGGCTGGATGGCATCACCGACTTGATGGACGCGAGGCTGAGTGAACTCCGGGAGTTGGTGATGGACAGGGAGGCCTGGCGTGCTGCGATTCATGGGGTCGCAAAGAGTCGGACACGACTGAGCAACTGAACTGAACATTTAATACAATTCTGACAAAAAAAGAGTAAGATATCAGAAGGAAGAATGTAAAGCTTCTCCTTCCAGTACAAACTTTGATCAGATGTAAATGCAAACTTTTCCTTCGATGTAAAGGTGACATTACAACAATGAATAAAAACCACCCACTTTTTGAAAGAAACTCTGGTTATTGAGAGAACACACACTGTGGAAGCAAATGTCTGGAAAACTTTCCAATGTTTTATTATTTTAGTGCCAGAAGCAATGTGTTTTGCCTTAAAAACTCATCATTTATATATTTAGGAAACTTGCAAACTTTTTTTTACCATGCTTAAAAATCTTCCCCTCAAAAAAGGGTTTCAGTGGTTTTTAAACCCATTTGTAAAACATATTAAAATGTAACAAGTTCTGATTAGTTGAAAGAACATTTGATTGACATCAAGGAGGATGGAAAATTACTAGCCACATTTCAACGGCAACTTTTACATAATTATTGAGAGGATGGATAAAAGCACCATTTAGGAGAAACAGCCTGAGTTGCACGTCCCCCACCTGGAACTGCTCATGCTTTGTGGCATCTTTGCCAGCTCTGACAGGTTTAAACCAAGTATGTAAATAAGCCCAATTTATATCCAATTATGGATATACCAAGATGTCAAAAACTATAAACCATATTTATACATTTTATTCTCCCTAAGACTTTTAACATAAGAAGATGCATCATATTTAAATAAAAATACCAATATTGAGGAGTACAAAATGAAAAAGTTTTAGTACCATATATTTAAGACAATGTTTTTCATTTTGCACTGAGCATGGGACTCAGTCACTCAGTCATGTCTGACTCTTGGTGTCCCCATGGAGCCCACCAGGCTCCTCTGTCCATGGGATTTCCCAGGCAAGAATATTGGAGTGGGGTACCATTTCTTTCTCCAGGGGATCTTCCCAATCCCAGGAGATTTGATCTTCCCAGGGATCAAATCCTTGTCTCCTGCATTGGCAGATGGATTCTTTACCGCTGAGCCACCTGGGAAGCTCCTGAACTGACAATAGGGATATCAAATAAACTTGTAATTCATATTATTAAATTGCTTCTTCTGTCTGGGCACTGGGTCTTCATGGCTGTACCGGATCCTGGATGACAGAGATTTAGACTCCGAGACAGACTTGAGGGAGGGGCAGAGGCCTCTGGCCACAGTCATTATCAACCTGCAATGGATTGTGTTCAGGCTACAGTGGAGAAATTTCTCCCAAAGTAGATTTAAATTCAGCAGAGGATCAGGTAGTCAGTATTCAATGGTGGAATTGAGGTGGGAAAAAGAAGACTCTTACAAGATTGTTTATAAGAGCCTTTCTAAGAATCTGCCTACAGTGTAGGAGGCAAGGGTTCGATCCCTGGGTTGGGACAATCTCCTGGAGAAAGAAATGGCAACACACTCCAGTATTCTTGCCTGGAGAATCCCATGGACCAAAAACCCTGGCAGGCTACGGTCCATGGCGTGGCAAAGAGTTGGATACGACTGAGCGACAAACACACACAACACAGGCACTAGGAGGTCTGGGGGCTGCATGCGCATGGTCCTGGTGATTCTAGACCAAGTTTGCCAGAACACTTATGCATTCACCCTCTGACCTGAATTAGCAAATCGTTCCACCAAATGGCCAACTCCCCTCCACTCTGGCCCAGCCCCTATCATGGTGCATGTGGATCCCTGGTTTCTTTGATGGCAGCTGCTCCAACCACTTCCCATCCAGTCCTGAAAGCCTGAGAGCCGTTCATTCATCCTGGGGCCCATCGCCAGATAGCTCTTCCCTAAATGTTGTTGTTTAGTCCCTAAGTTGTGTTCGATTCTTTGTGACCCCATAGACTGCAGCCTACCAGTCTCCTCTCTGTCCATGAGATTGCCCAGGCAAGAATACTGGAGTGAGTTGCCATTTCCTTCTCCAGGGGATCTTCCTAACCCAGGGATTGAACCCACATCTCTTGCATTAGAAGACAGATTCTTTACCACTGAGCCACTTGGAAAGTCTCTTCCCTAAATGATATCCCCCTAGTCTGTACACAGATCAGACTGTATCAAATATGACTGCCAGGCCCTCTGCCCTGAGGCTCCATTCTGTTTGCTGACTTCTCAGTACCAACCTGGTCATCAAATCAGACTAGCCACTTCCGTCCTCCAAAGACACATGTTCCTCACTGCTTTCTTTTCAGGAGGTGGTTCCTTTGCAAACAAACCCCACCATTTCTTCTCTTTTTGTTGGAATCTTGAAAGATGCCCACTTCAGTTTCCATTCTTCTGTGAATCCCTCCCTTGTCTATTCGGGCCTTCGTGAACCACTGTCTCTTTGGACTTCTATAAGGCCTATGTGTAAGACATAATCTAAGATTCACTTGATTTTTTTGCTGTTATTTACCTCCAATTATATTTTGTGAGTAAGTAATCCATTTCTTACCCTTTACTTTAAAATCGCCTTAGCATCTATATAGAGTAGACGACCAGCAAATACTACTGTTCATTGATTTCTCTGCTCCAGGAAAATTTCCTTTTCCTCTATCTTCATTTATCTTGTTGATTCGCTTCCTTTATCTGACACATTCTTAAGATAATCGAAATATCCTGCTTTCAGCAAAGGTTAAAGGGCCAGCTTCAGTTCCATCCAGACTTTGCTATTTCTGACAGTGACTTTTTCCCGGACAGAGAGAACTCTGATTCTGTGAATGAGACCATTTTCAAATACTCTCTGGGAGCTTTATTATTCTGGAAAGAAGAAACCTAAAGCATAAAAGATAAATGCCATATAAACTCTTAAGTAAACATGAATTTTTATTAAACTAGTCTTTGACGTAATAGTCCTCAGATTTCAAATTCTGACATTATAACAGAATATGTTTATGTGTCTGAAGTGAAAAGTGAAATTGTTAGTCGTGTCATGTACAACTCTTTGTGACCCCGTGGACTGGGGTCTGCCAGCCTCCTCTGTCCATGGAATTTTCTAGGCAAGAATACTGGAGTGGGTTGCCATTCCCGTCTCCAGGGGATCTCCCCAACTCAGGGATCAAACCTGGGTCTCCTGCATTGCAGACAGATTCTTTACCATTTGAGTTACCAGGTTTAACCATGTTTAACCATGTTTAACCATGCTAATTAAGAGTTGAAATCTTCTGATCATCTTTTCATTCAAAAGGTTAGTTAAAAAAAATCAAGGTCTTGTGGATTTACATAAGGTATTGCTGAATTGATCTTTCTGCTGTGAATGCAAGACACACGAAACTCAACTGTGTGAAAGAAAAGCAGTTTTAGTTTCCAAGGGATGAATCAAAGCAGAATCTATTTCAGCAAATTTCTTCATCATTTTAAAACAGAAACAAAAAATCACATATCTACTAAATTTTCCTTTCATTTGATGGGCATTGGTATTTAGTTGTTTGCTAGTTAAAACATGTTTACAGCCTAAATGAGGAGAATAGGGCTCATGAAAAGCCCAGGAAAACAAATTCCACATTTTTAATGCTAGCATGATTGCACTTTTTGCCTTTGCTACTTTTCTTGACTTTTATTTTCATTCTGTGCCGAGCAACTAGTTAATTAACATTTCAGATGAGACCATCAAAAGCAGGGAGATGACAGACTGCTACTATTCTTGGTCTTGCTGACACCTTCCTCATGGCAGGATGACAGCCACAGCTGCAAGTCATTGCAAAGAATCTGCTTGAAATTGGTATTAATATTGGGTCAAGAAAGCTTCCATTTTTCAAAGCAATTTTCATCATTCTGAGTGGTACCCAGCCAAAACCCATTCTAAGGAGTGTGTTTGTGTGTGAGTCTCTTTTGAGAACCACCGCCAGAATTCAATGGGAAGACCATGAACCAAACTGTGCATTTCTCAACATTTATCAAGCCTGTATCCATGGCATTGAGAAGAATACAAAGACGTGTAGAAAACAGTCTCTGCTTACAAGTGGTTTGCCATCTTATTGGGTTACTTGAGACCATCTATAACTCCAGACTTTCATGAAGACTCGGCAGTCTTCATGTTCACACCCAGCTTCACAAAATGGCGTCACTTGAGTTGTTTTATGAGGGAAAATAATGGATTATTAGGCAGTTATTTCGGAGAAGGCAATGGCAGCCCACTCCAGTACTCTTGCCTGGAAAATCCCATGGACAGAGGAGCCTGGTAGGCTGCAGTCCATGGGGTTGCACAGAGTCGGACACGACTGAGCAACTTCACTTTCACTTTTCACCTTCATGCATTGGAGAAGGAAATGGCAACCCACTCCAGTGTTCTTGCCTGGAGAATCCCAGGGACGGAGGAGCCTGGTGGGCTGCCGTCTATGGGGTCGCACAGAGTCAGACACGACTGAAGCGACTTAGCAGCAGCAGGCAGTTATTTATGTCAAGAGCTGAGATAAGAAGATCAGCCTATTTAGTGAATGTGACTAGGGAGGGTGAGGTGGGATAAGAGAAGACTCATTCCTCAAAAGCAGGGTTGGGGGGGGTTGGTTTCCAACCTCTTCACTTCCCTTCACCTGTGTAGACAGTGATGTCAGGTCATGCAGTAGTCATGACCCTGGGCTCTGAGATCCTGAGGACACCCAGGGCTCGAGGGATGTTCCTGACTCTTGTCTGTTGACATATAGGTTTGGGGTTAATGGTACACAAAGGGGGATGCTATATGAAGAGGCAGACTGGCGTGGGTCATCTTGGCTCTTATCCTTCAAACTGTATTCTTTTCTGTTGAGAAACACACATATTGGCTCTTATTTTATTCTTCTGTCCATACTTACACAAAATGCATGAAATAAGTGAGATTTTCAACAGGAATCTTGTAATCTGTTGTTTTGGTTTTTTTTTTTTTTAAAAAAAAACTTTTTAAAATTTAAGTATGGTTGATTTGCAATGTTGTGTTTGTTTCAAGTGTACAGCAAAGAAGGATGGAGCTGGAGGAATTAGGCTCCCTGACTTCAGACTATATTACAAAGTTACACTAATCAAAACATCATGCCACACACACACACACAAACACCAGAAATAGATATCAATGGAACAGGAAGAAAGTCCAGAAATAAACTCATGCTCTCATCATCAATTAATCTACAACAAAGGAGGCAAAGATACAATGGAGAAAAGACATTCTCTTTAATAAGTGGTGCTGGGAAAGCTGGATAGCTACATATAAAAGAATGAAATCAGAACATTCTCTGACATCACATACAAAAGAAAAAAGTGAAAAAGCTAAACTAACCTACTTTAAATACACATTTACTGTTAGCAACAGGACCTGTTGTTTTCCCTCCAATAAAGTGATCAGAAAATAATTTTTTGTCATAAGCAAAGAGATTTCTTGTTTGTTTGTTTTTCCTCTGTCCATGAATCTTGCCTGACTGATTACCAAAACAAATCCCACGTGATGCTAGTGGAACTGAGAGTAATGAAATAGCATCTAGCTTTAAAATTTCCAGGCTTTTTTTGAAATCACCTGTCTCTCTCAAAGATCTTTAACACATTTTGAGATGACAGCTGATTCTCTTGCTCTCTCTGAGGGTTATCTTTGATTAGAAAGAGAGTTCTACTATCCAAGAGATGTTGTCAGGTTAGTTGATATTTCTGAGCAGCCCAGAGGGCACACTCCTGACTGCCATAGTCAGAGGAAGTCTATCCATGTGTTGAGACATGTTAGATACAGGGAAGTCATTCACCAATACCAGCACGAGCTTAAGTCTATATACAAGAGTCTTCATTTTACAAAGCCCATATAACCCATTCAGAAGTTCTAACCTGGTACACGTTCTTGTGTATCGGGGAGGGAAGGAGATGGAGGAGATGGTCCACTTCAGCTCAAGCTACCTCTTAATCCTGTTCCTCCATTTGTACCTCCCTACACAGTTACTTCCTGGCCTCTGTAACTGTATCCCTTCCCCCATCAAGGTGTTCCTCTTTGAAAACGAGCAACATGAAGCTCCAAGCTAAGTAGGGGTCCCCTCCTCAAACTACAGAAGCAGTTTTTGAGCTTGTTGCTTATTCCAGGACTACCTCCTCTTTGCAAAATTCAGCAATCCCCATCCTCTCTGCCACCACAATCCATCATCACCTCTTGTATGGACTGAGCCTCAGCTTTCTAACTGGTTTCCAGTTTGAAAACTTCTACCTGACTCCATTCCACAGTGGAGAGAGCTTTCCAACACAGGTGTGGTCATGACACTCCAATGTTTAAAACCTGATAAGAAGGTCCTATAGTTTTAGGTTAGGCAATGTCCAAACTTCTCAGCACCTCTTATCAGGTCCTTCAGCACCTGATCCTTGCATACATCTATAGTCTCATCTTCACTAGTTTTTATCTTTATTCATCCTTCCAGCCATGCCAAATGTTTCCCACACTCTCTCTCATCCCTGGGCATTTGTTCATACTTGTCCATCTCCTTGGAATATTCTCTGCTCCTCCAACTTCCCAATACCCCACCAACCAGGTTAACTTATTAATGAGCATTTGGATTTCAGCTTGAACATCACATCCTCAGTTCCAGAAGGCTCAACAATTTCGGATCCCTTAATCTCTGCTCTCTTATCACTCTTCCCCTTTCAGAACAATCCGTGTGCTCACTGTAATTACATGCCGAGGGACTTCCCTTCCAGACCAGGGGTCAGCAAGCAATGACCCACAAGCCAAATCTGGACGTCCACCTGTTTTTGTAAATAAAGTTCCACTGGAACACAGCCATGCTCATTCATCTATGTATTGTCTATGGTTTCTTTCATGCTAAGATGGCAGAGTTGAATAGTTGCAAAAGGAACCATAAAATGCTGGCTACCTGCCCTGTTACAAGAAATTTTGCCAACACCTGTGCTAGACTATAAGCTCCATGACTGTAGACACTGGGTCTGTCTTGAATACCAGCGTGTCCTTAGTACCTAATGTAGTGCCTAGTGGTTAGTAAGTATTCGGTAAACATTTGCCAGATGAGAGATAAAGAATAAGTAAAGTGGGTGTGGAATCAAGCAAGGGTTCTATTGCCTGCAGTGCAGAAAGGCAAAATCTGACAGCCAGTATTTGTAGCAAAGTCAGGGTTTGCCTGGAGAATCCCAGGGACGGGGGAGCCTCATGGGCTGCCGTCTCTGGGGTCGCACAGAGTTGGACACGACTGAAGCGACTTAGCAGCAGCAGCAGCAGCAGCAGGAGGGTTTATTTGTAGGATCACATGCAAAGGAGTATGAGACAAGCCTCAGGCTCACTGCAACTCCATCTTTGAATTACCAATTTTTTTTTTTTAAGGGAAAGAACTAAGAGGCTGGGATTAATCATTATCTTGTGACTTTTCTGTGGCATTTCTTAATCATGGTTTCTGGAGTCAGAATATCTCTGGTTTACAGGCTATCTCAGGCCAGGTGTTCCACAGACTTGAGGGTCTATTAGCTCAACTTACCCTGGAGAGGCAACCTGAGTTTGTACATTAATGATGATTTGTATCATAGCAAAGTTAGTACATTACCGATGTTATCGACAACGGTAGTTTTAGCCCTCTGACTCTGGTAGATTAGTGTTCGTTAGCAAAGGATTGAGGTCAGAAGGGATGAGAAAAGAAATGGAGTTGTGAATAGAGAGATGAACAGTAAAGAAACTTGGTTTTCAGAGGGACTGGGCTTTAGGTATGTCCAGGACTTGGTGAAAACCACGAGGACTCTTGCTCTGTCTTATCCCAAGAAGAACATTTATTAAACAGAGCAGAGAAGTACAGGGGTTGTGGAGACCCTGATTCCTGCTGTGGTTCAAAACCATTTCAGATTGATTGGAGCCTGAGGGAAATGGTGGCTTTGTCTCTCCCAAAATCAGCTCCTGTACCCACCTCCCACCCACCCCTTCCTGCAGCCTACTGATCAGTTCAGCATCTTTAATCGCGTCTTCTGAGCCTTTTTCCATTCAGGGCTTGGCTCACTGTAGGTATTGGATAAACTCGTGTTGCATGAATGGAAAAATTTATGGTGGCTTTCCAGTGGTCCTCACACCCAGTCCCAGATCCTCTTCTTGATTCCGCACCTTCTCCATGAAGATTTCTCCATCTGAACCAAACCACTTCTGGGAGCACATGGTGTCTACTTCTTAGGAAACTGAGTGGATCTAGTGACAGAGAATGGAAAATGAGCTTCCAAGCTAGGCAGAGAGGACATTCATCCATACCAACTGGCCTCAAACCCAAAACACAGTTTTGGGTTTGCTTGTTGCTTTGCTGCTGTTCATTCGCTAAGCCGTGTCAGAGTCTTTGTGACCCGATGGACTGCTTGTTGCTTACTCTAGTGATGTTTCAGAGCTGTGGAAGGCAAACAGGACACAAGAAAAGGGAACAGGGAAGTCTGTTACTAGAGTGATCATTTCTTGAGCGTGCATGCATGCTAAGTCTCGCATTTTTTTTTTTAAGGGAAAGAACTAAGAGGCTGGGATTAATCATTATCTTGTGACTTTTCTGTGGCATTTCTTAATCATGGTTTCTGGAGTCAGAATATCTCTGGTTTACAGGCTATCTCAGGCCAGGTGTTCCACAGACTTGAGGGTCTATTAGCTCAACTTACCCTGGAGAGGCAACCTGAGTTTGTACATTAATGATGATTTGTATCATAGCAAAGTTAGTACATTACCGATGTTATCGACAACGGTAGTTTTAGCCCTCTGACTCTGGTAGATTAGTGTTCGTTAGCAAAGGATTGAGGTCAGAAGGGATGAGAAAAGAAATGGAGTTGTGAATAGAGAGATGAACAGTAAAGAAACTTGGTTTTCAGAGGGACTGGGCTTTAGGTATGTCCAGGACTTGGTGAAAACCACGAGGACTCTTGCTCTGTCTTATCCCAAGAAGAACATTTATTAAACAGAGCAGAGAAGTACAGGGGTTGTGGAGACCCTGATTCCTGCTGTGGTTCAAAACCATTTCAGATTGATTGGAGCCTGAGGGAAATGGTGGCTTTGTCTCTCCCAAAATCAGCTCCTGTACCCACCTCCCACCCACCCCTTCCTGCAGCCTACTGATCAGTTCAGCATCTTTAATCGCGTCTTCTGAGCCTTTTTCCATTCAGGGCTTGGCTCACTGTAGGTATTGGATAAACTCGTGTTGCATGAATGGAAAAATTTATGGTGGCTTTCCAGTGGTCCTCACACCCAGTCCCAGATCCTCTTCTTGATTCCGCACCTTCTCCATGAAGATTTCTCCATCTGAACCAAACCACTTCTGGGAGCACATGGTGTCTACTTCTTAGGAAACTGAGTGGATCTAGTGACAGAGAATGGAAAATGAGCTTCCAAGCTAGGCAGAGAGGACATTCATCCATACCAACTGGCCTCAAACCCAAAACACAGTTTTGGGTTTGCTTGTTGCTTTGCTGCTGTTCATTCGCTAAGCCGTGTCAGAGTCTTTGTGACCCGATGGACTGCTTGTTGCTTACTCTAGTGATGTTTCAGAGCTGTGGAAGGCAAACAGGACACAAGAAAAGGGAACAGGGAAGTCTGTTACTAGAGTGATCATTTCTTGAGCGTGCATGCATGCTAAGTCTCGCAGTCGTGTCCGACTCTTTGTGACCCTATGGGCTGTAGCCCCCAGACTCCTCTGTTCATGGGATTCTCCAAGCAAGAATACTGGAGTGGGTTGCCACGCCCTCCTCCAGGGGATCTTCCCCACCCTGGGATCGAAACTGCGCCTCTTACATCTCCTGCTTTGGCAGGTGAGTTCTTTACCAGGGCAGGAAACATAAGTTCAGTCCCGGTCAGAAAGATCCCCTGGAATAGGAAATGGCAACCCACTTCAGTATTCTTGCCTGGAGAATCCCATGGACAGAGGAGCCTGGTGGGCTACAGTCCACAGGGTCACAAAGAGTTGGACACAACCGAAGTGATAAACAGCAGCAACAATGCTGTTATGAGCAAGACAGCAGAAGAGGACTGCTACAACTTTCTCTTGTGTCCTTTCCTTCTTCCCTTCAGAGACCAGCAGCTGGTGGAGAGAGTCTTTAAAGCTGGATTCAAATTTGCCCAAAGTCTACTGGGGAGGGATGTGCTTCTGTGTCTGGGTCCTTCCTCTCCCACAGACAGTGGCTGTTGGGGCATTCAAGGTACATAGAGTGATGCTCTGGTACCTAAAACAATGGCCTTGTCCAAGCCTCATCTTTGTTCCCAAGACAACTCACGACTGTGGTCTGCCTTGCAGTTTTGTTTTGTTTTTTGGCTGTGCTGGGTCTTCGTTGTTGTGCACAGTCTTTCTGCAGTTGCAGTGAGCAGGGGCTGCTCTTCCTCGCAGTGCCTGGGTTTCTCATTGTTGGTTCTCTTTGAGGCGCACAGGCTCTGGGTGAGCAGGTTTCAATGTTGCAGTAGGCAGGCTCAGTAGTTGTTGCTCCATGGGCTTTGTTGCTCCATGGGCTTAGTTGCTCCAAGGCATGTGGGATCTTCCTGGACCAGGGATTGAACCCATGTCCCTCACCTTGGCAGGTGGATTCTTAATCCACTGTGCCACCAGGGAAGTCCCTGCCTTATGATTTTTTGATGCATAGATCACAGAGGTTTCTAATAGGGAAGAAAATTTTCCTGGGTGAGCAAAGGCCAGGGAAATGGCCCTGGATTCACGTCTCCGCAGTGAGTTCAAAAAGAAGCATGGACTCATGATTGCCTCCACCAGAACATTCCCTGGTCTCCAAGCCTGTGCATCTTGGTGTAGAGAGTTCTGTCCCAGGCAGAACCACCGTCTCATCTTCGCTTTCAGTACCCAGGAGTCATCTTCCAACCAGCCATTCAGAAGGACTCCCTGTGGCTTTTCCATCTCAATCCGCCCCCACCCCACCCCCCTCGACCCCACCAATGATGATCAGTCTCCTCCCTGATGTTATCATCTGCAGGAAATCAAAACACCATGTGTGTGAACATAAAATCCTGTCATTTATTTATGCTACAGACTTCAGGAAGGAAAAAAGAAAATCATAGCTCTCTTTTCATTAAAAAAAAAAAAAAAGAAATTGGCACAATGCTCAAGCCTTCGTGGCCTGAAATCAGCCTGTTATTAGCAGCCAGGAAATGCCTGACCCCAGAGGTCCTCACTGCTATTATAAACTGTGAATATTGTAAAAATGGAAATAAAAAATAAAGTAATTACCTCTTCATGGGTTAAAAAAGTTAAGTTGAATGGCCCGTTGCCATAGAGATGACTTCCTGTTTACCAGGCTGGTCTTCCCTCATAGTTAAAGACCAGTCATCAGCCAATGAAAAAACAGCATTTAACAACCCATATTCCATTAACATTTGTCATAGTAACTCAACGCAGTCTATAATTTACCAGTCAGTAAAATTTGGTAAGTTGTATTTTCAGATGTATTCATCGTTTTTAATTTTTATTCTTTGTATGAAATTATTACCATGGCCAAAGGCACAACTTTTTATCATCTGAGAGGGGGAGAAGGAGATATCCTAGTTCCCTCTTTTAAAAGCCTGATACTGTCTTAATACTTCAGTACAAGAATTCTAATGATAAGAGAGCTTTTCATCTTCCCGTTTTTTAAGGATGGCTGTTTGGTATCGGTAGTAATATTCCTCATAGTATTCACTCTAACAAAGAACCAAAAAGACCATTCTTATTAACTATCAGTTCTTTGGCCTTTTTACTTCAAAGATCCCAGGATTCTGAAATAAACTACTTGGAGCATGATAACAAATACAGTTGTTTGAAAATCAAGGAATTATTTGCCAAAACGTAAAAATAAAACCCAGTACAAAGGTATCAAGTAACTCTTAGGAGATAGAACCACAGATTTGAGGAAGAGAGTCTTGAGAAGAAAGATGTCTTGACTTGTTGGAAGTTCCTGGCCCCATGGAAATACAAAGCGTGGAGATAAAAAGGAAAGGAACTGTATACTTTCTCTTGAATTTGGGTTGATAGGAAGGCAGCGTGAAGCGCTTTGCCCAGAAGATTCCGTGCTCGTGTTATATAGCTGGCCCCAAACCACAGCTCTGGGAACACGGCCCTGTCTCTTCTTGACAGCCCCGCCTATGCCTCTGACAAAACCGAGAGATTTTCCGTCATTCCCCTCCACACCCAGCTGGTCCCAACCCTCCCCTGACCTCTCCTTCCTGCCCCTCCTTTGCCATCCACCTGGCCTTTGCAGCTGCCACTCTGCAACACCTGCGGCTCCCAGACCCACCCCGCCTGCAGACACAAAATATTGGCCACAGAATGAAACAGAAACAGCTCATAGAAGGATCTGCAGGATGCCTAAACTTTGTCTCAAGTAATTACAGTCTTTTTTTTTTTTTTTCATTTTTAAAAGAGACTTCATTTAGCAATAGATATGTGTTCACCATGGTACAGATGAACCTATGTAGCAGGGCAGGAAGGGAGGAATGGAGATGCAGGTATAGAGAATGGACATGTGGGCCCAGGGTGGAGGGGTAGGGTGGAGTGAACTGGGAGATTAGGACTGGCATACATACACGACCACGTGTAAAACACAGAACTAGTGGGACGCTGCCGCAGAGCCCAGGGAACTCAGCTCGGTGCTCTCTGCTGACCTAGAGGAGTGGGGTGGTGGGGTGGGAGGAAGGCTCAAGAGGGAGGGGACATTTGTTTACATATGGTTGACTCAGATTGTTGAATAGCAGCAACTATCTCCACATTGTAAAGCAATTATCCTTCAATTAAAACAAAATTGAAATTGTGGAGTTTTAAAGGACCACTGCCTTGTGTCCTTCCCGGGCTCTCACACAATATGGGGGGTCCTATAGTTATCTGTGTACTTGTTTAGTTCTTCTTCCCTTGATAACTACACCTTGAAGGCAGCAATCCTGTTTTCTTGACACTTGTATCACTCAGTGTCTTGGGCAGAGTAGAATTACTCATTGATGAAAGGAATACTTAGCATCTAAACAAGGTCAAGGAGCATATTTTGCATGCTAACCTTCACTGCATCCTATTCTCTTTGTACTAAACCTTCTTAGTACTGTGTGTTTGTCAGAATGCTTGAAGTACATGTTTTGTGCGTTGTACTAGACTTGGAAGATGAGTACAGAAGGAGATGTGCTATCTCATCAGGAAGTCTGAAAAAATGTCTGAAAAACCCTAAACAAAAGGCAAAATGAGCTTTGCTTTTGTTTTGAAAGAGATGAAATGGAGTTTGGGCAAAAAAAAAAGCAATGCAATGCTGTTAAACTGAGCTGCACCACCAACAGTGGGGGGCTGACCTTTGTCAAATCCACTGAAACTTGTATATTCAGTTCAGTTCAGTTCAGTCACTCAGTCGTGTCCGACTCTTTGCGACCCCATGAATCGCAGCACGCCAGGCCTCCCTGTTCATCACCATCTCTCGGAGTTCACTCAGACTCACATCCATCGAGTCAGTGATGCCATCCAGCCATCTCATCCTCAGTCGTCCCCTTCTTCTCCTGCCCCCAATCCCTCCCAGCATCAGAGTCTTTTCCAATGAGTCAACTCTTCGCATGAGGTGGCCAAAGTACTGGACTTTCAGCTTTAGCATCATTCCTTCCAAAGAAATCCCAGGG
>SJYT01017552.1:0-179182 GCA_006410635.1 Cephalophus harveyi
GAGTCTGATGCTAGGAAAGATTGAGGGCAGGAGGAGAAAGGGGCAACAGAGGATGAGATGTTTGCATGGCATCATCAACTCAAGGGACATGAATTTGAGCAAATTCCGCGAGATAGTGCAGGACAGGTGTGCTACAGGGGTTGCAAAGAGTCCAACACAACTGAGCGACTGAACAACAACAGACTTTATTTGGCTGCATTGATTCTTAGTTACATGGGATCTTTTGTTGTAGCACATGAACTCTCGAGTAGTGGTGCACAGGCTTAGTTGCTCCGAGCCATGTAG
The DNA here is from genome assembly GCA_006410635.1 of Cephalophus harveyi. Classification (NCBI taxonomy): domain Eukaryota; kingdom Metazoa; phylum Chordata; class Mammalia; order Artiodactyla; family Bovidae; genus Cephalophus; species Cephalophus harveyi. The sequence goes on from SJYT01017552.1 coordinate 286, forward strand.
GATTTTAGTGCGCTGACCAGGGATAGAACCTGTGCTCCCTGCATTGCAAGGTGGATTTTTAACCACTGGACCAGGGAAGTCCTATATCACATTGTGTTTCTGATTTGTATTTTCCTAGTGGTGTTGAGACAATGGCACCACACAAATGGTAATGGCACAAATGGCAGACTTAGTTGCTCCGAGCCATGTAGGATTTTAGTGCGCTGACCAGGGATAGAACCTGTGCTCCCTGCATTGCAAGGTGGATTTTTAACCACTGGACCAGGGAAGTCCTATATCACATTGTGTTTCTGATTTGTATTTTCCTAGTGGTGTTGAGACAATGGCACCACACAAATGGTAATGGCACAAATGGCAGTCCAGCACTCTTGCCTGGAGAATCCCATGGATGGGGGAGCCTGGTGGGCTGCAGTCCATGGGGTCGCTGAGGGTCGGACTCGGCTGAGCGACTTCACTTGCATGCATTGGAGAAGGAAATGGCAACCCACCCCAGTGTTCTTGCCTGGAGAATCCCAGGGACGGGGGAGCCTGGTGGGCTGCCGTCTGTGGGGTCACACAGAGTCGGAAACGACTGAAGCGACTTAGTAGCAGCAGCAGTGGTGTTGAGAGTCCTTTCATGTGCTTAATAGTCATTGTATATCATCTTTGGAGAAACATCTGTTTAAGTTCTTGGACCATTTTTGAGTTATGTTTTCTTTTTATTGCTCAGTTCTTTGTATAGGGATATACAGATATATAGTCAGATATATTATATCTTTGTCAGATACATAATTTGCAAATCTTTTTTAACGTTCTGTGGGTTTTTTACTTCCTTTGTTTTGTTGTGTTTTGTTTGTTTCTTTACTTGTCTTTTTTTTGGGCTGGGGGCGGTGGGCTGATTTTTTTTGCTGATTCCCCCACCAGAGCTCAAACCTGGCTCTGGCTATGAAAGCACTTATTCCTAACCACTGAACTGCTGAGGAATTATCTGTCTTGATAGTATCCTTTGAAGCAGAACTTTTTAATTTTGATGAACTCCAAGTACCTATTTTTATTTTTGTTATTTGAGCTTTTGGCATTATTAAGAAACAACTGCATAATCCAAAGTCCCAGAGATTTACTCTTGTATTCTTAGAAGAAAATAGTTTTATAGTTTTAGCACTTCCATTTAGTTTAAGTTCTTGGACCATTTTTGAGTTATGTTTTCTTTTTATTGCTCAGTTCTTTGTATAGGGATATACAGATATATAATCAGATATATTATATCTTTGTCAGATACATAATTTGCAAATCTTTTTTGACGTTCTGTGGGTTTTTTACTTCCTTTTTTTTGTTGTGTTTTGTTTGTTTCTTTACTTGTCTTTTTTTTGGGCTGAGGGGGGCTGATTTTTTTTGCTGATTCCCCCACCAGAGCGCAAACCTGGCTCTGGCTATGAAAACACTTATTCCTAACCACTGAACTGCTGAGGAATTATCTGTCTTGATAGTATCCTTTGAAGCAGAACTTTTAATTTTGATGAACTCCAAGTACCTATTTTTATTTTTGTTATTTGAGCTTTTGGCATTATTAAGAAACCACTGCATAATCCAAAGTCCCAGAGATTTACTCTTGTATTCTTAGAAGAAAATAGTTTTATAGTTTTAGCACTTCCATTTAGGTCTGTAATCTATTTTGAGTTAATTTTTGTATGTGATGTGAGGTAAGGGTTGTAATTTCATTCTTTTACATGTGAATATTCCGCTGCCCCACCATTTCTTGACTGTTCTTGCTCCCATTGGATTTTCTTGGCACTCATGTTAAAAATCAGCTGACTGTGGTGTAAGAGTTTATTACTGAATTCTCAACTCTCTTCCATTCATCTGTAGGCATATAGGTGAGACATAGATCTACAGGCATATGCTCATACCATAACCTTTGAAATCAGGAATGTAAGCCCTCCAACTTTTTTTTTTTTTTCAAGGTTTTATAGGCTATTCTTGAGTTCATTGCATTTTCATATGAGTTTTGAGATCAGCTTGACAATTTCTATTAAAAAGGCTGCTGGGATTTTGCTAGATAATAATATTTGTTTTATAACCACTGGTGGCCCAGATGGTAAAGAATCTGCCTGCAGTGCAGGAGACCCAGGTTCGATCCCTGGGTCAGGAAGATCCCCTGGAGAAGAAAATGGCAAACCTTGCCAGTATGCTTGCCTAGAAAATCCCACGGACAGAGGAACCTGGCAGGCTACAGTCCCGAGGGTCAGAAAGAGTCCGACACGACTGAGTGACTAACACTAGGACTTANCCAGATGGTAAAGAATCTGCCTGCAGTGCAGGAGACCCAGGTTCGATCCCTGGGTCAGGAAGATCCCCTGGAGAAGAAAATGGCAAACCTTGCCAGTATGCTTGCCTAGAAAATCCCACGGACAGAGGAACCTGGCAGGCTACAGTCCCGAGGGTCAGAAAGAGTCCGACACGACTGAGTGACTAACACTAGGACTTAGGAATATTTGTTTAAAAAAGAAAGAACTGATGATATTGGCGAGCTGTGTTCTCAATGAAACAGTGGTGTTACAGAATAACAAAGTAGTTACTCTTGAAAATATAAAATCTAGAAACAGTAGGTGATAGCTGAAGAGTATTGGTGAGTAATGTAAAGGACTTGTATGATGATTCGTTTGAGACACTGAAAACATTTACCCAGGAAAAGATAAAATAGGGGACATAACTACCTTCGATTTATTGTGTGAAAGGTGGCTTGTAAAACCAAATAGAAAGACTGGGATAGTGGATTGAAAGCTACAAGGAGACATTTTACCTCAGATTGTGAAAGAACTTTCCATAAAAGCTGAAAACCATATGGACTGCTTAGTGCGTTCCCCATCAGGGGAAATGTTCAGGCACTTGATAATTGACNATTTATTGTGTGAAAGGTGGCTTGTAAAACCAAATAGAAAGACTGGGATAGTGGATTGAAAGCTACAAGGAGACATTTTACCTCAGATTGTGAAAGAACTTTCCATAAAAGCTGAAAACCATATGGACTGCTTAGTGCGTTCCCCATCAGGGGAAATGTTCAGGCACTTGATAATTGACAATACAGTATATGCAGTGGCTAATGGGAAAGAACGCAGAGTTACACATGGATTTGAATGCTAGAACTGTCACTTCTAGGCAGTATACCTTCAGGCAAGTTAGTCTATCCATCCCTGTTTTCATGTGTACTTAATAGTATCTACTTCATAGGATTGTGTTGTCAGACAATGCCTGTAAATTGCTTAATACAGTGCCTGTTTCTGGAAAAAAAGCAAAACTGATAATAAGATCATTGTAGTATTAATTCAGTTCTGAATGAGCTCTGTATGAAGTAGATCACCTTAACCTTAAGAATTTATGATTCTCTTTACACAAAAACCTGTAAACAAATGTTTAATTGCAGTTTATTCGTAATAGCCAAAACCTGGACCATCAGTGGGTGAATAAACAGTTTATGAATAAACATTCATACCATGGAATAGTACTCAGGATTAAAAGAACAAACTGTTGGGGCATGAGTTTGATCCCTGGTCAGGGAGTTAAGATACCAAATGCTGCACAAGATCCCACAAGCTGTGCAGCATGGCCAAAAAAAAGTTTTTAAAATAGAAGAAGAAACTATTGATACGTGTAACACACAGCCCAGATGAATCTCCAGAAAATTATGGTGACTGGAAAAAGCTGATAGTAAAAGGTTGCACATAGTATGATGTCACTTATGTAATATTCTTGAAAGGACAAAATTATAGAAACGAAACAGATTAGTTGTTGTCATGGTTAAGGAATGGGAAGGTTGTGAAAGGGAGGTGCAGGAAGCTATATAAGGGCTACCTGAGGGATCCTTAAAGTGATGGAAATGTTTTGTGTTTTGACTGTGTTAATGTCAGTATCTTGGTACTATATTGAACTATAGTTTTGCAAGATGTTACCATTGGAGGAAACTGGGTAAAGGATACATTGTTGTTGTGTTAGATGCTCAGTCCTGTCTGACTCTTTGGGACCTCCAGGACTGTAGCCTGCAGGGCTCCTCTGTCCATGGGATTTCCCAGGCAAGAATATTGGAGTGGGTTGCCATTCCTTTCTCCAGGGGATCTTCCTGATCCAGTGATCGAACCTGGGTCTACTGGATTGCAGGCAGATTCTTTACCAAAGGAATGATGCTAAAGCTGAAACTCCAGTACTTTGGCCACCTCATGCGAAGAGTTGACTCATTGGAAAAGACTCTGATGCTGGGAGGGATTGGGGACAGGAGAAGGGGATGACCGAGAATGAGATGGCTGGATGGCATCACGGACTCGAAGGACGTGAGTCTGAGTGAACTCCGGGAGATGGTGATGGACAGGATGGCCTGGCGTGCTGCGATTCATGGGGTCGCAAAGAGTCGGACACGACTAAGCGACTGAACTGAAACTGAACTGGTAGTAATCACTGCATCTTAGCTTCCGTTTTGGTTATTTTAATATGGCTAAAACAATATTTTTTAATAACAGCTTTATTGAGGTTGACATACTATAATTCATGTACAGTTAAACTGTCTTTAAAGTGTACAGTTCAGTTTTTAGTATATTCACAAAGTTGCATAAACATCACTACTGTATAATTTTAGAACATTTTTATTACCCCAAAAGTACCCACCAGTAGTCAGTCTCCATTCTCCCCTCTCCCAGCTCTGGCAACCAGTAATCGAATGTTTTGTCTCAGTAGATTTGCGTATTGTGAACATTTCATATCATTAGAAGTATATACTACATGTGATCTTTTGTGACAGACTTCATTCCTTTTGCTTAAAGGTTCATCCATGTTGTAACATGTATCAGAGCTTCATTGCTTTTTATTTACTGAATAATGTTCCGCTGAATGACTGCACCACATCTGTTTATCAGTTAATGGACATTTGGATTGTTTCTAGATTTTGGCTATTATGAATGATGCAGCTGTGAGCATTTCCACACAAATGGTAATGTGTGCAAATGTTTTCATTTCTCTTGGGTATATAACTAGGGGAAAGGTTGCTAGGTCATTTGGTAAATCCATGTTAAAACTTTTGAGGAAGTGACTAACAGTTTGCCAAAGTAACAGAGCCATTTTACAATCCTAGCAGCAATGTATGAGGATTCTAGTTTTTCTGCATCTTCCTCAATGCTTGTTATTGTTTGTTCTTTTTGATTTTACCTCTCCTTGTGAGTGTGAAGTGGTATCACGTTGTTTTTTTTTTTTTTTTTTTTGAAGTTAAAAGACGCTTGCTCCTTGGAAGAAAAGCTATGACAACCTAGACAGTGTATTAAAGAGCAGACATTACTTTGTCAACAAAGGTCCATATAATGAAAGGTACGGTTTCTCCAGTAGTCATGTATGGATATGAGAGTTGGACCATAAAGAAGGCTGAGCACTGAAGAATTGTTGCTTTTGAACTGTGGTGCTGGAGAAGACTCTTGAGGGTCCCTTGAACTGCAAGGAGATCAAACCAGTCAATCCTAAAGGAAATCAGCCCTGATATTCATTGGAAGGACTGATGCTGAACCGCCAATATTTTGGCCATCTGATGCAAAGAACTGACTCTTTGGAAAAGAGTCTGATGCTAGGAAAGATTGAGGGCAGGAGGAGAAAGGGGCAACAGAGGATGAGATGTTTGCATGGCATCATCAACAAAAGGGACATGAATTTGAGCAAATTCCGCGAGATAGTGAAGGACAGGCGTGCTACAGGGGTTGCAAAGAGTCCAACACAACTGAATGACTGAACAACAACAGACTTTATTTGGCTGCATTGATTCTTAGTTACATGGGATCTTTTGTTGTAGCACATGGACTCTCGAGTAGTGGTGCACAGGCTTAATTGCTCCGAGCCATGTAGGATTTTAGTGCCCTGACCAGGGATAGAACCCGTGCTCCCTGCATTGCAAGGTGGATTTTTAACCTCTGGACCAGGGAAGTCCTATATCACATTGTGTTTCTGATTTGTATTTTCCTAGTGGTGTTGAGGCAATGGCACCACACAAATGGTAATGGCACAAATGGCACTCCAGCACTCTTGCCTGGAGAATCCCATGGATGGGGGAGCCTGGTGGGCTGCAGTCCATGGGGTCGCTGAGGGTCGGACTCGGCTGAGCGACTTCACTTTCACTTTTCACTTTCATGCATTGGAGAAGGAAATGGCAACCCACCCCAGTGTTCTTGCCCGGAGAATCCCAGGGACGGGGGAGCCTAGTGGGCTGCCATCTATGGGGTCGCACAGAGTCGGAAACGACTGAAGCGACTCAGCAGCAGCAGCAGTGGTGTTGAGAGTCCTTTCATGTGGTTAATAGTCATTGTATATCATCTTTGGAGAAACATCTGTTTAAGTTCTTGGACCATTTTTGAGTTATGTTTTCTTTTTATTGCTCAGTTCTTTGTATAGGGATATACAGATATATAATCAGATATATTATATCTTTGTCAGATACATAATTTGCAAATCTTTTTTGACGTTCTGTGGGTTTTTTACTTCCTTTTTTTTGTTGTGTTTTGTTTGTTTCTTTACTTGTCTTTTTTTTGGGCTGAGGGGGGCTGATTTTTTTTGCTGATTCCCCCACCAGAGCGCAAACCTGGCTCTGGCTATGAAAACACTTATTCCTAACCACTGAACTGCTGAGGAATTATCTGTCTTGATAGTATCCTTTGAAGCAGAACTTTTAATTTTGATGAACTCCAAGTACCTATTTTTATTTTTGTTATTTGAGCTTTTGGCATTATTAAGAAACCACTGCATAATCCAAAGTCCCAGAGATTTACTCTTGTATTCTTAGAAGAAAATAGTTTTATAGTTTTAGCACTTCCATTTAGGTCTGTAATCTATTTTGAGTTAATTTTTGTATGTGATGTGAGGTAAGGGTTGTAATTTCATTCTTTTACATGTGAATATTCCGCTGCCCCACCATTTCTTGACTGTTCTTGCTCCCATTGGATTTTCTTGGCACTCATGTTAAAAATCAGCTGACTGTGGTGTAAGAGTTTATTACTGAATTCTCAACTCTCTTCCATTCATCTGTAGGCATATAGGTGAGACATAGATCTACAGGCATATGCTCATACCATAACCTTTGAAATCAGGAATGTAAGCCCTCCAACTTTTTTTTTTTTTTCAAGGTTTTATAGGCTATTCTTGAGTTCATTGCATTTTCATATGAGTTTTGAGATCAGCTTGACAATTTCTATTAAAAAGGCTGCTGGGATTTTGCTAGATAATAATATTTGTTTTATAACCACTGGTGGCCCAGATGGTAAAGAATCTGCCTGCAGTGCAGGAGACCCAGGTTCGATCCCTGGGTCAGGAAGATCCCCTGGAGAAGAAAATGGCAAACCTTGCCAGTATGCTTGCCTAGAAAATCCCACGGACAGAGGAACCTGGCAGGCTACAGTCCCGAGGGTCAGAAAGAGTCCGACACGACTGAGTGACTAACACTAGGACTTAGGAATATTTGTTTAAAAAAGAAAGAACTGATGATATTGGCGAGCTGTGTTCTCAATGAAACAGTGGTGTTACAGAATAACAAAGTAGTTACTCTTGAAAATATAAAATCTAGAAACAGTAGGTGATAGCTGAAGAGTATTGGTGAGTAATGTAAAGGACTTGTATGATGATTCGTTTGAGACACTGAAAACATTTACCCAGGAAAAGATAAAATAGGGGACATAACTACCTTCGATTTATTGTGTGAAAGGTGGCTTGTAAAACCAAATAGAAAGACTGGGATAGTGGATTGAAAGCTACAAGGAGACATTTTACCTCAGATTGTGAAAGAACTTTCCATAAAAGCTGAAAACCATATGGACTGCTTAGTGCGTTCCCCATCAGGGGAAATGTTCAGGCACTTGATAATTGACAATACAGTATATGCAGTGGCTAATGGGAAAGAACGCAGAGTTACACATGGATTTGAATGCTAGAACTGTCACTTCTAGGCAGTATACCTTCAGGCAAGTTAGTCTATCCATCCCTGTTTTCATGTGTACTTAATAGTATCTACTTCATAGGATTGTGTTGTCAGACAATGCCTGTAAATTGCTTAATACAGTGCCTGTTTCTGGAAAAAAAGCAAAACTGATAATAAGATCATTGTAGTATTAATTCAGTTCTGAATGAGCTCTGTATGAAGTAGATCACCTTAACCTTAAGAATTTATGATTCTCTTTACACAAAAACCTGTAAACAAATGTTTAATTGCAGTTTATTCGTAATAGCCAAAACCTGGACCATCAGTGGGTGAATAAACAGTTTATGAATAAACATTCATACCATGGAATAGTACTCAGGATTAAAAGAACAAACTGTTGGGGCATGAGTTTGATCCCTGGTCAGGGAGTTAAGATACCAAATGCTGCACAAGATCCCACAAGCTGTGCAGCATGGCCAAAAAAAAGTTTTTAAAATAGAAGAAGAAACTATTGATACGTGTAACACACAGCCCAGATGAATCTCCAGAAAATTATGGTGACTGGAAAAAGCTGATAGTAAAAGGTTGCACATAGTATGATGTCACTTATGTAATATTCTTGAAAGGACAAAATTATAGAAACGAAACAGATTAGTTGTTGTCATGGTTAAGGAATGGGAAGGTTGTGAAAGGGAGGTGCAGGAGGCTATATAAGGGCTACCTGAGGGATCCTTAAAGTGATGGAAATGTTTTGTGTTTTGACTGTGTTAATGTCAGTATCTTGGTACTATATTGAACTATAGTTTTGCAAGATGTTACCATTGGAGGAAACTGGGTAAAGGATACATTGTTGTTGTGTTAGATGCTCAGTCCTGTCTGACTCTTTGGGACCTCCAGGACTGTAGCCTGCAGGGCTCCTCTGTCCATGGGATTTCCCAGGCAAGAATATTGGAGTGGGTTGCCATTCCTTTCTCCAGGGGATCTTCCTGATCCAGTGATCGAACCTGGGTCTACTGGATTGCAGGCAGATTCTTTACCACAAGGATACGTGGAACATGTGTTACTTATTTCAACTGCATATGAACCTACGAATGTCTCAATGGTAAATGCTTAATTTAAAAAATTATTTTTGTGACCACTGAAGTGTTAGGACATAATCTTTGGGATAGCTTTGTAAGTTTGGTACAGGCTTTTTCTGATTTAATTTTCGGTATACATTTGGCCTATGTGAGAATACTTTTTAAAAAAAAAAGAGGGTCCTAACACTATCCAAAAAGTTTCATCAAAAGAGTGACAGAACTTTCTTCAATACAGTAGTGAGTAAACGTTCCTTCCAAGTACCTGAAAAAGCTCCAAGTGGTTTAAAGACTCTGGAATTATTTATCTCTGGGATTTGTTTGTTTTATCCACACCTTAAACAAAGAATGACTGGGGTTGGAAGGAAGACTCTTGCGCTTTAGAATAGTAGAAATAGACAATGGATAGAGTGTCAGAATGATGGCAATGGAGCAATATTAGAGGCGTATCTTAATGATATCATTGAGAAATTTTTCCATCATCTTTACTTCCTAGAAAACTTGCGGTAATTATTTATCTTTAATTTTAACCTTCAGTCTTCTTACAGTTTTGTTTTTATTCTACTTTTTATTGTGGTAAAATGTATATAAAATAAAATTTACCATTATAACCATTTATTTTTCATCATAACCATTTTTAAGTGTACAGATCCATCCTATTTTACATTCACATTATTGTGCAGCCGTCACACCCTTCATCTCCATAACTCTTTTCATCGTATACCATGAGGAAACCAGTCCTTTATCTGCTTTCCAATAACAATGTGATTAACTTGTGCACTGCAAATCAGCACTCAAAGAATATGAAAAAACTGAAAGGAGAAATCTTTACTCAATTTTTTCGTAGTATTAGTGGCTTTGAGCCTTTTTTTTTAAGTGCCCTGATTTGAATATATCTTGGAATATAGATTCAAGGGATTAGATCTGATAGAGTGCCTGAAGAACTATGGACGGAGGTTTGTAACATTGCATAGGAAGCAGTGATCAAAACCATCCCCAAGAAAAAAAAATGCAAAAAGGCAAAATAGTTGTCTGAGGAGGCCTTACAAATAGCTGAGAAAAGAAGAGAAGCTAAAAACAAAGGAGAAAAGGAGAGATATACCCGTTTGAATGCAGAGTTTCAAAGAATAGCAAGGAGAGATAAGAAAGCCTTAATAAGTAATCAGTGCAAAGAAATAGAGGAAAGCAATAGAATGGGAAAGACCTCTTCAAGAAAATTAGAGATACCAAAGGAACATTTCATGCAAAGATGGGCACAATAAAGGACAGATACGGTATGGATCTAACAGAAGCAGAAGATATTAAGTAGAGGTGGCAAGAATACACAAAAGAACTATATATAAAAAAAAAAAAAGATCTCAATGACCCAGATAACCACCATGGTGTGATCACTAGAGCCAGACATCCTGGAATGTGAAGTCAAGTGGGCCTTAGGAAGCATCACTATGAACAAAGCTAGTGGAGGTGATGGAATTCCAGCTGAGCTAATTCAAATCCTAAAAGCTGTTAAAGTGCTGCACTCAATATGCCAGCAAATTTGGAAAACTCAGCAGTAGCCACAGGACTGAAAAAGGTCAATTTTCATTCCAGTCCCACAGAAGGGCAATGCCAAAGGATGTTCAAACTACTGCACAATTGCGGTCATCTCACATGGAGAAGGCAATGGCAACCCACTCCAGTACTCTTGCCTGGAAAGTCCCATGGATGGAGGAGCCTAGAGGGCTGCAGTCCATGGGGTCGCAAAGAGTCAGACACGACTGAGTGACTTCCCTTTCACTTTTCACTTTGGAGAAGGAAATGGCAACCCACTCCAGTGTTCTTGCCTGGAGAATCCCAGGGACAATGGTGCCTGGTGGGCTGCCATCTATGGGGTCACACAGAGTCGGACATGACTGAAGTGACTTAGCAGCAGCAGCAGCACTTGCTAGCAAAGTAATGCTCAAAATTCTCCAAGGTTGGCTTCAGCAATATGTGAACCGAGAATTTCCAGATATTCAAGCTGGATTTAGAAAAGGCAGAGGAACCAGAGCTCAAATAGAAAAAGCAAGAGAACTCCAGAAAAATATCTATTTCTTATTCATTGACTACACTAAACCCTTTGACTGTGTGGATCACAACAAACTGTGGAAAATTCTTAAAGAGATGGAAATACCACAGCACCATACCTGCCTCCTGGGAATCCTGTATGCAGGTGAAGAAGCAACAGTTAGAACAGGACATGGAACAACATGCTGGTTCCAAATTGGGAAAGGAGTATGTTAAAGCTGTGTATTGTCACCCTGCTTATTTAACTTGTATGCCAGTACATCATGTGAAATGCTGGGCTGGATAAAGCACAAGCTGAAATCAAGATTGCCCGGAGAAATATCAGTAACCTCAGATATACAGATGACACCACCCTTATGGCAGAAAGCAAAGAGGAACTAAAGAGCATGTTGTTAAAAGTGAAAGAGGAGAGTGAAATAGTTGGCTTAAAACTCAACATTCAAAAAACGAAGATCATGGCATCTGGCCCCATCCCTTCGTGGCAAATAGATGGGGAAACAGTGAGAGACTTTATTTTCTTGAGCTCCAGAATCACTGCAGATGGTAACTGCAGCCATGAAATTAAAAGACACTTGCTCCTTGGAAGAAAAGGTATGACCAAGCTAGAGAGCATATTAAAAAGCAGAGACATTACCTTGCCAACAAAGGTCCGTCTAGTCAAGGCTATGGGTTTTCCAGTAGTCATGTATGGATGTGGGAGTTGGACTATAAAGAAAACTGAGCACCGAAGAATTAATGCTTTTAAACTGTGGTGTTGGAGAAGACTCTTGAGAGTCCCTTGGACTGCAAGGAGATCCAACCAGTCAATCTTACAGGAAATCAGTCAGGACAAAAGAGGATGAGATGGTGGGATGGCATCACCAACTCAATAGACATGAGTTTGAGCAAGCTCTGGGAGTTGGTGATGGACAGGGAAGCCTGGTGTGCTGCAGTCCAGGGAGTCGCAAAGAGTCAGACACAATGAATGTCTGAACTGAACTGGAATGTAGAATGAGCACATATTCTATTCTTTCTGCTTTCAGTCGGCCTGTCAATTTAATTTTTGTTTGTTTTTATTTAAAGGTATTTTATAAGACTTGGAAAATGTGGTTTAGTCTGGATTGTCTGCTTTGAGATTATACTTTTGAGATTCATCCTCCTTTTTTCCTTAAAATATCTTCTCTCATTCTTATATAAGCCATGTGTATATGTGTGAGTCCTTTACCTTTAAAAACAGTAGAAAAATATTGAAGGGTTTTAAGAGCAAGACTTCAGTGAAAAGGATGGATTGGAGAAGTTCAAGGATGGAGGCTGGTAAGATACAAGATGACTGGGTACAAAACGGAAAGCTGGTCACATTTTCCTGACCAGCATTTCCCATAATTTCTAAAACATAGCCAGAGTAATGGCCTCAGTGACCACAGGCATACATGGAGAAAGTACTACCCTCAGGATTACGTCACCACTCTTTGTAGGACCCGACCTCCCTGCAGAGCTGCTGCCCACAGGTGTCTCACATTAGTGGTGGCACCAGGGCACATTGAGAAGATACAGGGAGCAAGGGTGAGTAGGCTAGATACTGTTGGAGTGACACTGGGTCATAAGTAGTTTGGGAATTGGAAAAGTTGAGGTTGGGTGGAGGGCTTAGAGCTGGAAATCAGCTGACGTGGAGGGTTAGAATTGGTATGGAGATTGGTTGTTACAGATGGAGGCAGGGAGTTGAGGTAATTGAAATAGGAATGGAATGAGAACTGAAGTTAAGAAAATCGAGCTGGTCAGAGATGGTGGTGTTGGGTGCCAGGTGATGGTTGTATCAGGTGGAAATCGACGCTGGGTGGTTTTGGGTCCTGGGTTGTTGTGTTAGTGGTCGCCAGAAGTACTCCCAGGTTCTGTGATTCCTTAGAAGGACTCAGAGGTCAGCATATAGTTGTACTTACAGCTGTGACTTATTACAGCAAAAAGATACAGAGCAAAATCAGTACAGGAAAAAAGGCACATTGGGCAAAATCTGGAGGAAACCAGGTATAAATTTCCAGGAGTCCTTTCCCAGTAGAGTTGTGTAAGACACACTTGATTCCTTCAGCAAAGAGTTGACAATACATGAAATGTTGCCCCCCAGGGAAACTATCAGCAGTCTCAGTGCCCAGGGTTTTTAATTGGGGCAGGTCATGTAGTCGTTTGCTGCCTAGCATGGACTAAAATTCCACGTTCCAGAAGGAAAGCAAGTGTTTAACATAAACCATGTTGTTTGGGTAAATAGTTGAGGCACAGTGAGTCACTCTTACCCATTCTGGGACTGATGGGAACTCTCCCCAAATCGAAGTTCAGAGACACCAGCTAAGGGGCAACCTTGCCAGCAGGATCCCAGTGTTGGCCTTGCTCTTTGAGTTCTTTGCTGCACAGTTGGATTAGGTAGCACGTGCTGCTGGTGGTGGTGGTGAGCGGCAATGGAAGCACCGAAGGCAGCGCTAAGGAGAATGGGGCGCAGAGGGTCGCTCGACTCTGCCTGTGGCCCAGCAGGATTCATCTTCAGGCCCGGGCGTATGCTTATTCCACAGCAGCAACCCCTCCACTCACACCCGGGAGCATGTAATTAATTGTATTTTGTGGAGTTCTAAGGGTTCTAAGACCAAGTAAATTTGGATTTAAAAGATTTGGGGGACTCCCCTGGTGACCCAATGGTTAAGAGTCCACCCTCCAATGCAGGGGATGCAGGTTTGATCCTTGGTTGAGGAACTAGGATCTTGGGACAACTAAGCCCACAGGCTGCAGCTGCTGAGCCCACACACTCCTGTGCTCCACATCAAGAGAACCCCCTTGGGCTGCAAACAGAGAAAGCCTGCACACCACAGCGAAGACCCAGGGCACCTTAGGGGAAAAAAAAATCTGCTGTTTTTTTTTGGTTTTGTTTTAGTCACTGAGTCATATCCAACTCTTTGCAACCTTGTGGACTGTAGCTCACCAGGTTCCTCTGTCCATGGGATTCTCCAGGCAAGAATACTGGAGTGGGTTGCCGTTTCCTTATACATGGGACCTTTCCAAGCCAGGAATCCAAACCACATCTCCTGCATTGGCAGGCAGGTTCTCTACCACTGAACCACCACAGAAGCCCCTCCTCTTTACTATAGTTTTCCCCAAAGCTTTTAAATATGCACATATATGCATATATCGCAATTATTCAAGAAATGAATAACTATATAGCATTCTCAAGTTTCTTTGGCCAGAGAACATTGATGCATTTTATGACCTAGTTTCACCAAACTCATTTTGTGAACCTGCTGCTCTAGAACTTTTGCTTTTGAAACACAGCAAAGGAGCCTGGAATCCCACATGTAAACAGGAGGCAGGCCAGTAGAGACCATGCCAGTCTTGTTCACCACTGAATGCTCTGTATGATGTGGGCATGTAGAAGCGCATCGCACATTTTGGAATGACTGAATTAAGGCATGCTTTGGCATCTTTACTAAAAAGTTCACTTTTCTACACTGCCCAGACAAGGACAGCATTGTTCAGGATTCCCATTTTAATTTAAAGGAAAGCTTTCACAATGTCTAGAGTCCTTTATGTCCTGCAGATGAAGGGGGTGGATGTCCTTAAATTTCTTGCAGCTGGAACCCACTCTTGACTTCCAAATGAAACAGTACATCTACAAAAGGAAAAATGATGGCATCTACATCATAAATCTGAAAACCTGGGAGGAACTTCTGTTGGCAGGTCGTGCTGTTGTTGCCATTGAAAGTCCAGCTGATGTGAGTGTCCTGTCCTCCAGGAAGCTGTGCTGAAGTTTGCTACTGCTCCTGGAGCCATTCCTATTGCTGGCCGCTTCTCTCCTGGAACCTCACTAACCAGATCCGGGCAGCCTTCCAGGAGCCACAATTTCTGGTGGTTACAGCTGCTCACAGAGACCTCTTACGTTCACCTGCCCACCATAGATCTGTGTAACACAGACTCTGTGCAGAGAGGAGAAAAGAGTGGACGTTGTCATCCCATGCAACAAGAAAGCTGACTTGGTGGGTCTGATGTGGTGGATACTCACCTGGGGAAGTTCTGCGCATGCACGGCACCATCTCCTGTGAACGCCGATGGGAGGTCATGGCTGATCTCTACTTCTACAGAGATCCTGAAGAGATTGAAAAAGAAGAGCAGGCAGCAGCTGAGAAAGTTGTGACCAAGGAGGACTGTTACGATGACTAGACCCATTCAGCTCCTAAGTTCTTTGCTGCTTGACCTGAGGCGGCAGACTGGTCTGCAGGCGTGCAGGTGCCGGCGGTGCCTATTCGGCGGTTCCCTGCTGCAGCCTGAAGTGCTGAGCCTGCCACTGAAGACCGCTGTGCAGCTCCCACCCTCAGCCCCTGAAGATGAGGCAGCGACCACTGAGTAGTCTTAAGCTGTTCTTCCACAAGCTAAAATGGAAAGAGGTTGCTGGAAAATAAACTGTTTCTAAAAGAGAAAAAGTAAACTTGAAAACTAAAAGGAAATAAAACTCATAGGAGTTTATGTCATCTCTTAACTGTACTATAAGCTCTTTTGGGTCAGAGACCATAACAGCTTTGTTCACCATCTTATTCACAGGCCCTGGCGTATAACAGGTGCTGTGTAGCTGTTGAATAAATGAGTGCAACTTTATTATCTACTAGTGAATATTGAAAGTTCCATTTAAGTATTTTAAACAGTTTTTTGCTTCACATGATTAAGGTTTTTCTGTTAAATACTTCCAGCATACAAATGAATAAACATAACACATACGGCATAAAAATAAAAAAACAAAATGCTCATATATTCATTATCAATCATTTGAAGTAGATCATTATAATTTTTTGTGTGTCAGTTCAGTCACTCAGTAGTGTCCGACTCTTTGCGAGCCCATGAACCGCAGCACGCTAGGCCTCCCTGTCCATCACCAACTCCCGGAGTCCACCCAAACCCATGTCCATCGAGTCAGTGATGCCATCCAGCCATCTCATCCCCTGTTGTCCCCTTCTCCTGCCCAGCATCAGGGTCTTTTCCAGTGAGTCAGCTCTTCGCATGAGGTGGCCAGAGTATTGGAGCTTCAGCTTCAGCATCAGTCCTTCCAATGAATATTCAGGACTGGTCTCCTTTAGAATGGACTGGGTGGATCTCCGTGCCCTTCCCCAATCTTGTCCCTTTATCTCTTCCCTAAGAGTAAATACTATTCTAAATATGTGTTTATCATGCTCCTTCTCTTTCAGTTTTACTACATATATGTGCATTCCCCAAATAGGATTTATGTTTTCAAGCTTCACATGAATTATTTCATGTTATATATTACAGTTTGCCCTCAGTATTAGTTTTGAGATCCATCTATGCCATACATGTAACTGCAGTTTATTTTTATATGGTATTCCATTGTATGACTGTATCTCTGTTTATACACTCTATTGTATCAGTGGACATTTGTGCTTTTTACAATTTTTGATTATTCATATTCTACTACTATAAACATTGTAATACATATTTTTCAGTGTACCGGTATATGTGTTTTTATAAAATAAATACAGAGTAGAATACCTGGGCCATAGTTATGTACATTTTCAACTTTACAGATAATTTCAAATTTGTTTTCTAAGATATTTGCATTTATAATTCCATTGACAGTATGGGAAAGTTCCCAGTGTTCCCAGTGCTCTAGCATTTGCTGTTGTCTTTTTTATTTTTCTCATATGATGATTGTGGGAATCTCTTTGTCATGGTTTTAATTTCTATTTCCCTGATTTGTCATCAGGGTGAAACTCTTTTCATGGATTTACTAGCCATTTGTATTCCCTTTTCTGTGAAATGTCTGTTCATGTCCTCTGTTCATTTTTAAATCAATGTCTAGGCATTCTTTATTCTAGATACTAACCCATTGTGCAGGTATCTTTTCCCAGTTGTGGCTTACCTTTTCACTTATTTCTTTTTAAAGCACAGGGATAATGCTGAACGGACTGACAAGGCTTGTCTCCAGGGTCCATAAGGTGAGTCCTAACTGACCTAAGTTTGTGTAAACTGTCTTTAGGTGGATTTCCTTTCTAAATTGATTGTATCCAGAATAAAATGCTCTGGTGAACTTGAGCTGACTGACCACTCAAAAAAAAGCATTCACAATTCCTTTTCTCTGCTATGCATATCACTCCTAACTGCCCTAAAAATCCAGTAACAGGTCTTAGTAGAATAGTTGTCCTTGGAACTTTACCCTATCATAGGAGAATTAACATTTTTTAGTAGATAAATAAGCTTAAGCACAGTTATCTTTATTAACTTTTATTATTCTCTAGTTGAGTTCTCATCCCTTAATGAAGTACTGAAAAAAAAAAGTTGCTAATTTCTGATAGTTGATTAACAGTCATATGTAAGAAAGACAATTCTGTTACTTTACCTCATTCTCTCATCTAATTAGCAAATAATTTTTCAGCACATTCCATAAGGCAGATGCTGGGGATTCTAAGATGACTCATCTCACTAATAACGGTTTCTGTTTGATGGGCATTCATTATGTGCCAGACACTGTACTAAGTGCTTTGTTTCTCTTAATCTTCAGGATCAACCCATAAGGTAGATAATATCTTTGTTTCACAGATGCAGAAATTGAGGATTAGAAAGGCTAAGTAATTTGCCTCAGGTAACATGGTGTGAAGTTATCAAGCCCAGACTAGATATCGAGTCTGTCTGACTTAAAAGGCTATGACCTTAACCACTCTGCTGTATTGCATTTTATGGCCCATGTTTTTCTTTCAGACCTCAAAATCCAGTAGCAGTATCATGATTAAATGATTTTGTCCTAGTATGGTGATGGCATCTAACTGGATTAGTAGGGTCCAGAGGAAACCCTAAGGAGCTAAATCCTGAAGAAGGAGCACTGAGCAGAAGGGCCTAGTCACTCCCATCTGACCATTTAATTGCAGATGAGATCTCCTTAAAAAAGGAGTCCTTCCTCTTAAGGGAGTCATCTTTTCCCCAGAGATTCATGACAAACCTGTGTGCATAAAATAACCCATTTTTATAAAACAAAATGAAAATGAAATGAAATACCAACAAACGGATGGACTCTGGCCCCAACTAATTATATTAAAAGGCTACAGTTTCTTCTTCCTAGGAGCAGACAAGAAAGTCTTGAGTCCAAACTGCAGAGGAATGTCAGTGAGAAAATTGTATGCCTTCTGTAGATGGAGTTAGAGGAACCTTTATTGGTGCATGAATGGTGCTCTTTCAAGAACTGCATGATTTTCATTCTGGAACAGTGAAGAGGCAGCTGTACATACGATTGTTTGCCCTGGAAACGAGAGACTAGCTGGGTGATGCCATATATCACACTAAGAAGGACGGAGTCCATTTTGTTAGCTTTTAATTTGCTGCAAAAAAACACTTAACTAAAATGTCATAGGTTTCTTGTAGAAATAGCACCACCCAGTGGTCTTTGAATATAATTTCCCATTTGAATGCTACTTTATTTGGAGACATGTTTTCTCTGCAGTAGAACTGAAAAAATTTTATCAGTAGTAAGGGGCATTGTTCAGATGCTATGTTGAGGTAACAGGCCTTGAATTCTCATTGGCTTGACTCGGCACATGATATTGGGTTTTGTGTATTTTTTGTGTGTTTTGTGTCTGTGCTTTGTTTTGCTATTGCTGTATTTCCGAAATGATTAACAGGCAGGGAATTCCCTGGCTGTCCAGTGGTTAGGGCTCCGAACTTCACCGCAGGAGGCACAGGTTCAGTCCCTGGTCGGGGAACTAAGATTCCACATGTTCTGCGCTGCAGCCAAAAAATAAAAATTGGTTTATAAGCAGATATGGGAGCTTCCCTGGTGGCTCAGATGGTAAAGAATCTTTTCTCAATGTGGGAGACCTGGATTCAGTCCCTGAGTCGGGAAGATCCCCTGGAGTAGGAAATGGCAACCCACTCCAATATGCTTGCCTGGAGAATTCCGTGGACAGAGGAGCCTGGCAGGCTACAGTAATGAGATTGCAGAGTTGGACCTGACTGAGCTACTGAACTGAACTGATCTCACATTGTAGATTTAAGTTTGCCACAGCAGAAGAAAAAGGGGCATTTTTACCCATTCTTAGCTGCCTGACTAGAAGTGACCCAAGGTATTTCCATTTAGAGCTTATTAGCAGAACTAATAATGTGGCCCCAATCTATCTGCAAAGGAGGCTGGGAGATTAGCGTATTTAGATATGTGATAAACATTGCTGTCTCTGCATCCTCAAAGTTGCAGCAACTGTATTACTTTTACCCTATTACTTTATATTTGGTTGGCCAAAAAATTTCCGTAAGATGTTATGGAAAAACCCGAACGAATCTTTTGGCCAACTCACGTATGCAGATTCTGGTTCAGAGGTTTCTATGTGCAGTTCGCCAGGTTGCAGTGCAGTGCAGTTTACTCTCACGTAGCTTGATGCTTTATGTACTCCCCCATCACATGTCTCTGAGAAAGATTTTTTATTCCAGGGCGTGAGCGTGAAGCATTTGTGGTGCATTAGGTACTCGGAGAAGTAGATACAAAGGTGTACAATACCTGATCCCTTCTCTCCCAAGTGTGTATGGCCTAAAATGGGAGACAAACTTACATGTAAGATAGCATGATAAAGATAAAGGTCTTGGAGTCAGACAGACTTGGATTTGGATTCTGGTTTCAATACCTACCAACTCAATGACTAGACAAAATTATCTAACTTCCCTGAACCATAATAAAAACTTCCCTCATAATAAAATAGTGTAATACTCTACCTATCTTCTAGGATTCTTGGCCCAAAAATAATGTGTATCTGTGTTGCCTAGCATTTTTTAGATATTCAGTTAATGAAAACCATGAATGTCGTTCCAGGCAGAGGAAAAATGCATGCAGTACACAGACAGTGCCATCAATAGAGAGGCAACGGTAATTGCTTCTGCCTGGAGGTGTCTGGCAAGTCTTCACATTTGAGATGAGTCTTCAAGGATGAGAAAGATTTAAATAGGGAGAGAGGGAAGTTGAAGTAGAATGAACAGAATTATAAAGGCATAAAAGTGAATAACATGTTTTAGCATAGTTGGCTGGCTAGAGTATAGACTTTATAAAGGGGTGGGACTAGAAAGGTAGGTTGAACTTAGAGCAGTCGCCTTAATTATCATGTTAAGGCCTTTGAGACTTATTTTAACATAAATAAAGAATCATCCCAACTTTTTGATTAGCTTAAGGTAAAACCTGTTTGGGAGGACAAATCTTTTGGACCGTGAAAGATTCAAAGATACTAGTTAAAAAGCTGTTACGGAGTTAAAGGTCTTGTAAATGGATAAAAGTGTTACAAAAGGTAGTATAAAAATAATATACATTTTCTACACTCATGCAGCTGCTTAGTGAGACTGAATATAAATACAGGCAGCTTTCATATTACCTATTGACCTAGCAAGCAACTCCCTTACTATAACCATCTCTCACACCTCTGTCCTCCTGACTCTGCTGGATCCATACTCTAAATCTTTCTCTTGTAACTGGCATCTCTTTACTTATAAACAAGGCCTGTTATCCTAATTCAGCTTAGGCGTTCTCCAGTTAGCTTTTTCTTAGATTTATCTCCTGAAATTGCATCCTCTTCCCCAGCCTTCCTTCAGTTTTGAGGTTTCCATGTGCAGTTCACCAACTTGCCTGTTTAGAGCAGTTTATTTTCGCTTAGCTGGATGCTTTACGCACTCCCTCATTACTCGTCCTTAATGAAAGATTCTTTATTTCAGGGCAGAGCTAGCCAGCACATTGTTGCAGGAAGTGTAATTATACCTGACAAATAGGAACATTGCACTAATCCCCTAATAACTGAGGTGACTAGGATTACTAGACAGCTGGGAATTGTACAGTACTGGCCACCATTCATCACTTTGGGCAAGAGCATTAAAAGAAGTTTCCTGAGTCTAGTTGTTAATGGCTGAGCTACACTCCTGAACAGTCTCTAATGGAATTGTTTCCATGTGGGACAGCACCCAGACATAGCAACACCAGCTGGAACAGATTCAGAGTATGAATAATGTGATTGGACTCAGAGAATTATAAATAATAACAAGGTTCTGTTTTACATAAAACTAAAATGCATGTTATAATATTTTCCCCTGTTGCACATCTGGCTTTAAACCTCAGTGTTGTACCAAGCACAAAAAGGCTAATAATTTAAAACTAAAATGGTTTCTTTTATAGTTGGACCCTGGACGTTTTTTGCACTTAGGGACCCAGGCACCCCAGTGCCTTGTTGCTCACTTGGATAACCAGGTTCCAACTGAGAGTCCCAGAGCTATTTCCCGCACTCTTGAGGACGATCCGGTGAGTTGCTAATTAGTTAAAGGTCTTGTAAATGGATAAAAGTGTTACAAAAGGTAGTATAAAAATAATATACATTTTCTACACTCATGCAGCTGCTTAGTGAGACTGAATATAAATACAGGCAGCTTTCATATTACCTATTGACCTAGCAAGCAACTCCCTTACTATAACCATCTCTCACACCTCTGTCCTCCTGACTCTGCTGGATCCATACTCTAAATCTTTCTCTTGTAACTGGCATCTCTTTACTTATAAACAAGGCCTGTTATCCTAATTCAGCTTAGGCGTTCTCCAGTTAGCTTTTTCTTAGATTTATCTCCTGAAATTGCATCCTCTTCCCCAGCCTTCCTTCAGTTTTGAGGTTTCCATGTGCAGTTCACCAACTTGCCTGTTTAGAGCAGTTTATTTTCGCTTAGCTGGATGCTTTACGCACTCCCTCATTACTCGTCCTTAATGAAAGATTCTTTATTTCAGGGCAGAGCTAGCCAGCACATTGTTGCAGGAAGTGTAATTATACCTGACAAATAGGAACATTGCACTAATCCCCTAATAACTGAGGTGACTAGGATTACTAGACAGCTGGGAATTGTACAGTACTGGCCACCATTCATCACTTTGGGCAAGAGCATTAAAAGAAGTTTCCTGAGTCTAGTTGTTAATGGCTGAGCTACACTCCTGAACAGTCTCTAATGGAATTGTTTCCATGTGGGACAGCACCCAGACATAGCAACACCAGCTGGAACAGATTCAGAGTATGAATAATGTGATTGGACTCAGAGAATTATAAATAACAACAAGGTTCTGTTTTACATAAAACTAAAATGCATGTTATAATATTTTCCCCTGTTGCACATCTGGCTTTAAACCTCAGTGTTGTACCAAGCACAAAAAGGCTAATAATTTAAAACTAAAATGGTTTCTTTTATAGTTGGACCCTGGACGTTTTTTGCACTTAGGGACCCAGGCACCCCAGTGCCTTGTTGCTCACTTGGATAACCAGGTTCCAACTGAGAGTCCCAGAGCTATTTCCCGCACTCTTGAGGACGATCCGGTGAGTTGCTAATGTGTATATGGATTTTTTTCAGGGCTTATAATTTGTTTGCCATTGTTTTATATATCAGGAAAACTGAAACCAAAAGAAGGTAAGCAGATTTACATACAGTCAGCCAATGTACCTGAGACAGCATTCTGGAACCTTCATCTTCCCCAACCCTATCTGATACTCTAGTAACATAGCTCAGTCAGATCAGTCTGTATCTGTTCCGATTTAATGCCTGCCATTGAACTCACTTCATGCTATCAGTTTTGTTATATATAGAGTGGGTACCTAGTAACCACTTAAATACTCAATATCTTAGAAGTTAAATTTAGTAGTTATTATTGATCTTACTGTGTGATGGGTTAGCAAACTTTTCCTTCAGGGACCAGATAATAAATATTTTAGGCATATGAGCCAAAGTTATCTCTGTTACAGCTACTTGGCTCTGCCATAAACAAATGGCTGTGCTCCAGTAGAACTTTATTTATGAAAATGGATAGCCCGTCATATAGTCTACCAACCCTGCTTTGGAGAATCCTAAGAAATCGACTTACAGGTCTAGGATCACATAGCAGGGCAGTAACCAATCTGGTTGCATTTTCGACTTCAAGTCCCATTAGGCTAAACACTTATTTCTCATTCCTCAGTATTATTGTTGCCTCTTATAAATGAAATTAGTTGTGTGATCTGTGCCTAAATGTGAAGGGAACCAGTAGTTTTTCTCTCCCTTTTTGTCCCTACCCTTGCCCTCTGAGTTGCCCCATCTTAACATATGCTGCACATGTGGAATGGAAAAAAAATAACTCATTACCCAAAACACCATCTCAGCAGGGTCTGTTGTATTTATGTCTCTCGCGTTCATCTACTTTCACAAGCACAAAATGAAACAGGGTAAGTGAATGAAGTCATTGAAGTGTCTTTCAGCTTTCCCCTGTAATTGTAGTCCCTTTATCTGCCAGTTCCTCTGGGGTTTCTATAGCAACAGTGGCATGCAGATGATCTTGTCACGTGATTGGAGCATCTCTATACACAGCACAGAAGAATCCAGATGGCAAGAATTGTCTCTGCTGCCTCCACATCTAGGGTTTATGTTGCTGAGCAACTGGCTGCATCATTCAGGCCAATAAAAGCTTTATGTTCAATATATGCACTGTGGATTTGGGGACAACAGTGAACATTTTTGTCTAAGATAAGAAAGAATAGGTTATCTTTTCCAGCTCTGAGAACTGTTTCCTCAGTAGCGTCTAGAAAGCCCTTGACGCTTTTTCAAAGTCTTTATCACTCTCCATTATACTTGTTTGCATTTTTATTTCCTAGGCCAAGCATGGGGAGCAGCATGTGGGTCAGCACTACAACATATCCACCCAAGAACTGAAGACCGTATTCCCCCATGGGCTGCCTCCTCGCTTTGTAATGCAGGTGCTCAAAACAGGAGGGTTTTGGAGGGAACTTGTAACACAAGGTGTTGATAGCAAAGGTGTGGAATTAAATGAGTAGAAAACTAAAAGATTTAATTTGAATCTTCAAAAAGGTAAATTCAGCTATTGATTATCTTTTGTGAATAGTGCTGTTACTATTATTACTTTAAGCAGATCTGAAGTTAACCAATTTAAATCCTTTTTGAAGCCAGCCAAAATATTCTTAAGTAAATAAATAATACTCCACTCTTTTTTCTTGTGTTACCCAACAGATTTCTAGAAACTTCAGCCTTCAGAAATTGTTAAAAATTAATTTAATATTGGTTTTAGCAAAATATCCTGAATATAGTTAATATGTGTAGAAAAACAAAAACGTATTCATGAGTCAGAAACAACATATGGATTAGATGCATCACTCATTGTTCTTCAGTCTCATGGGTTTTCAGAAAATACAGTTTTGTAGTCATAACATCAACCCAAAGAATGTGAACTTGGGTTGCCTTAATAGCCAGTAAAAGAATTCAGTTAACTGGAAGCAGGGTTTATTGGCAAAACTGGTTCTTTGGCTAATTCCTGCTCAATTATTTTCAGTCTCAGAAATTATTCCTTCTTATTGAAATATCAAACTTGACTGTGCGGGTGATATTTAGCTTAGAAGCCAGAGGATGTCATTTCTTCAGTGTGCTTTATTTCAATAAATCAGATGGGACACCAGTGAAGGAGCTAATTCTCAACATAGACTCTAATCAAAAATTTTGTTTGGAAATAGGACACAATTAGAAGAAATCATTACTTTAAACTGTTCCAAGACATTCGTAGTGCAATCTCTAACATGGTTCTGAGGGTCTAACTTTATCCCAGGTTGCTCTCAGAATGGCTTACCCACCAGTGCTTTGGAGGGAATTATTCATTCTTTCCATAGCTTCCATTTACATAAAAAGCCAACCCCCTGACTATTGTCTGTGTATTTAGTACTGTCATATTGCCTACTAACAGCATTTCTGTTTTAATATCTGTATCATGTTTTTGAAGTTTTCACTTTCTGTTAAGTTTGAACTTACCTGTCAAAGTCCTCTTCCAATCCAGTTGTTTGGTTAGGATAAAAAAAAAAAAAAAAATCAACATTATTTTAACCCTTATCTAACATACTTGTGAGTAGTACTTGTTAGATATTTATTTTTATCAATCAGTTCAGTTCAGTTTAGTTGCTCAGTCGTGTCTGACTCTTTGCGACCCCATGAATCGCAGCATGCCAGGCCTCCCTGTCCATCACCATCTCCCGGAATTCACTCAGACTCATATCCACTGAGTCGGTGATGCCATCCAGCCATCTCATCCTCTGTCGTCCCCTTTTTCTCCTGTCCCCAGTCCCTCCCAGTATCAGAGTCTTTTCCAATGAGTCAACTCAATACACATTATTAAATACTTTATTTGCAAACCATTTTCACACATATCACTGCTTCCCAAATTTTTTCACCAAACTATTCCTGGTGGCTAAAAGGAGATTAATTTTTTTTAAAAGGAATTAGTTTTTTGTGTTAGTTCTCTGATATATCTATATGCTGGTATTGTCAAGTATGGCCTCATGGCTGAGGCAACTGGTCACACCTGCTCTTGAGCTGGTACATATATAGTTCAGAGAAAAGTGTAGGTGGTTACACTAAGAACTGGCTAAAAATAAATTTTAAAGAATAAACAGGCTTTATGCCATCAGCTAATTTGATGATTAGCATGTATCAGATACCTTGTTCAGCATTTTACACACTTACAATATTTGTATCAACCTTAAGTAGTATGCATAGTTATGAGACATCAGAATTATTTGTAAATTTCAATTAACTAATCTTCGTTTACAGAAATAATCAAAAGCTGACTGTTACGTGCTTGGTGTGGGATGATGTGTTTTAATTTTTAGCTAAATTACATGGTTAAATTTTCAAATTCAATACCAACATCCTTTAACTGAATAAATGAACAGTAGGCAGTTTGATTCTACGGTTGCTATATTAGGCTCAGTGTATATTACCAGAACTGGCTAGACATTCCAGCCCCACCCTTTCCTCCCTCTTTTCCTGTCTTGTTAGGTGAAGACATTCAATGAAGCTTGCCTGATGGTAAGGAAACCAGCCCTCGAGCTTCTGCATTACCTGAAAAACACCAATTTTGCTCACCCAGCTGTACGATATGTTCTCTGTATCCTTTCCTGCTTGCCTGGGCTGTCTGAGCCAGTGCTTTCCTCCCTCAAATATGGGAAAAGAAGAAATGCTTTATTTCTTGACAGTGGGAGTGTCCCTTTTGGTAGTGTTTTCTTTAACAGCACGTGCTTTAGATGGCGAGAAGGGAACAGGAAAAACCCTCAGTCTTTGCCATATTATTCATTTCTGTGCAAAACAAGACTGGCTGATACTGCATATTCCAGATGGTAAGAACTTCCTCCCCTCACTGTTGGGGTTAGTTATTCTGTTAATGTGGTGGCACTGTGACTTCAGTTTTCTGGCAGGGCTCTGCTCCAGAGGCAGATTGGTGCGAGCTAGTTCGGGAGCCTTTTGATAACAGGAATGAAGTATTTTGGCCCCGCAGTCCTCTGGGAGGCGCAGTCCTCTGGTGGTTGCCTCATGGACTCCCACCTCTGCATTCACCACAGACTTTGTGCCATCGGCTAACAACTTTGAGACCCACAGAGCCTTTGCCATGGCACTGCTTGCCAGCATTCTGGGTTGTTGGCATGAAGTTTAAAAATTAAACTCTCACACTTCATACATATCCCTCCTTGTTTTGTTTCTTTAGTACATAATTTTACGTATTTTTGATTGTCCTGGGTCTTCGTTGCTATCTGTGGGCTTTCTCTAGTTGCCGCGAGCAGAGGCTGCTTTTCGTTACAGTACATGGGCTTCTCATTGCAGTGGCCTCTCTTGTTGCAGTGTGCAGACTCAGTAGTTACAGAGGATGAGGTCAGTTGCTCTGCCGCACATGGAATCTTGCCAGACCAGGGGTCAAACCCATGTACCCTGCACTGGCAGGTGGATTCTTGACCACTGGATCATCAGGGAAGTCCCTGTCTCTCCTTGTTTTGTTCAGTGTTGTTTGCATCGACACATTCTAACTGAAACTGCGAAGAAGCTAAGGTGACCTTTAATCCATTTGTTTGTGTATTGTGTATAGTGATAATATTTATGATGGACTAGACCAAAAAATAAACCTCTGAAGCAGGAAAGCTTTAAGAAATATATATGGGAATCTAAAGTCATCTCCCATAACAGAAAGGGGCATGGAGTATTTTGAGTTGAAAACAGTCAGTTCCTACCTACTTTGTTTTCTTTTGCCTTTTGATTAGCTCATCTTTGGGTGAAAAACTGCCGGGATCTTCTGCAGTCCACCTACAACAAACAGCGCTTTGATCAACCTTTAGAAGCTTCAGTCTGGCTGAAGAATTTCAAAACTGCAAATGAGCGTTTCTTGAGTCAGGTGACTAGACTCCCAGAAGTTTGGTGCTGGACAGTCCTTAAGATTTTATCTTCTTTGTGCCCTAAGTACCAGTAGACTATGGAGAACTAATATTGTAGTTGGGATCACTATACCATTTTTTATTTCTTTCATACATTTATTCACAGTGAGTTCATACCCTGAAACTCATTTATGCACGGGAAACAGAGGCAGTAGTAAGCTGTCTGCATCTGGTGTGTAGCAAAAGGAAGTCCAGATTCACTGACTTTTCCAAGTGACAGCCTAAAATCCTCTAATGAGCATTTCAGCTACATAATTTTTTCCAGATTGGATCTTTTAGGAACCAGAAACAGATTTGTAAAAATATTTTCAGGTGATTCTTGTTCACAGTCTCTAGGCTAGGGGTTTTCAACTCTGGATATAAGTCAGAATCACCTAGGAGCTTGTTAAAAATTCAGATAGCAAGGCTTCATCCTGGGCCTTTTTAATGAGAATCCCTTATGTTTTTTCTTGTGTTTCTTTATGCTCCAGGCAAAAATGGGCTACAAAGCATTCACTTCCTGCTGAGGTCTCTTACTCGGCTTGAAAAATAGATTAAAGCTGACTGCTAATAACCTTAACCTCCTACCCTACCTTCCTAGCTAGGGATGGGTTCATTCTCAGGCTAAGTGGCCTTTTTTGGTCTTTGTTTTATTTTTAGATAAAAGTTCAAGACAAGTATGTCTGGAATAAGCGAGAAAGCACCGAGAAAGGCAGTCCTCTGGCAGAAGTAGTTGAACAGGTATTAAAAAAAGACGGAACTTGTACTCTATCATAACCAGAGACAGCCGCTTATAGAACTGCAGTCCACTGTCTCTCTTCCCCTCCAGGGCATAATGCGAGTGAGGAATGCCACAGATGCAGTTGGGATTGTGCTTAAAGAGCTGAAGAGGCAAAGTTCTCGGGGTATTTTTCGCCTCCTGGTGGCAGTGGATGGAGTCAATGCTCTCTGGGGAAGGACCACACTAAAAAGAGAAGATAAAAGCCCGGTAGGAAAACTTAAGTTTCTCTCTTTTGGTTTCCCTGATTTCAGAAATCATTATATATGTAGGCTAGGACATAGCCTTTTAAAGCAGGCAGTATATTTTCTTGTTTTTGGAATATATGAAATAAGACAAATAGTGAAAATAGTATTAGAAGGACAAGGTGATGCCATGATCTGTCATCCACTGAACACCAAGAGCATGACAGCAAAAGCTGTGTTTCCTTTTCACAGTTTTTTCTATTCTCTTTTCAAAATGATGTTCCCTATTCTAAGCAGAGACGATCAGAAGCATCAAGGAAATAAGTGGTTTGGGGCAGTGGTTATTTTTTCCACTGTTTTTAATCTCCAGAAGCATGGCAGTTTGAGGACCAGTGGCCACGTAGCTTATCCCAGAGTTGTACCTCCAGGTACATGGTTATGTAGTTTGTTTTTTGGCCATGCAGCATGGCTTGTGAGATCTTAGTTCCCCAATCAAGGACTGAACTTGGACCCTTGGCAGTGAGAGCATGGAGTCCTAACCACTGGACCACCAGAGAAATCCTGGTTGAGGATTTTCTGGATGTTGTCAGTGCAACTATCTCAGGAGAGCATCCAGGTAAATAAAGCAAGTAATGTTCTCTTCTCTCCCTCTCTTCTTCTCCCTCTCACATGTTGACCAACATGCAGATTGCCCCAGAAGAACTAGCCCTTATTTACAACCTGAGAAAAATGGTGAAAAATGATTGGGTGAGTACATATAATGCCTAACACATTTCAGAAAAAAATGTATTTTCATTTTAAAGATGTTTGATTGCTTCATTGCTAATACTTACCAGTCTCTAATTATATGGACAGAAAGTTCTTATATCTTATTTAATGTCTGTAATTTGGCTTATCTCTCCACTTGACTGGAATACACTTATTCAAAACCCTTTTTAAAGAAATATTGGCATAATTTCAGTTTACTGCATTTGTTCAAGAAGTTTCTACTTCTTACCAACTTTGGAGAGGATTTTGATAAATTGAAGATCATGTAGCAATTCATTGTCAGAGTCAAAACACAAATTAATAATTCAGTTGCCATTTAACTGTTCTATATGGCAAAAAAAAACCCTGCAGATGATTAAAATGCATTTTTCTGTCTTACTGAAATTCAGCTTTTGCTTCTTTCTTTCAGCAAGGAGGTGCCATTGTGTTGACTGTGAGCCAGACTGGGTCTCTCTTTAAGCCCCGGAAAGCCTATCTGCCCCAGGAGTTGCTGGGAAAGGTCTGATCACAGAAAGTTTGTTTACTTTAGTCATTCTGTCTGAAGATACACACACATATATATATAGGGACATAATTTCAGACTTGGAGAAAAATCATATTCCTCTGCACTTTAGTGTTAACTGAAGTGTTAGTTAACTAGTGTTAACTAAAGTGTTAGTGTTAGTTAACACTTTACCATGTTTGCTTTACTCTTTCTCTCCATCTTTTTTTTTTTTTCTGAATTATCTGATAGTAACCTGAGATACTCTTGCGAGTCCTTTGGACTGCAAGTAGATCCAACCAGTCCATCCTAAAGGAGATCAGTCCTGGGTATTCATTGGAAAGACTGATGCTGAGGCTGAAACTCCAGTACTTTGGCCACCTCATGCGAAGAGTTGACTCATTGGAAAAGACCCTGATGCTGGGAGGGATTGGGGGCAGGAGGAGAAGGGGACGACAGAGGATGAGATGGCCGGATGGCATCACTGACTTGATGGACGTGAGTTTGAGTGAACTCCGAGAGTTGGTGATGGACAAGGAGGCCTGGCGTGCTGCGGTTCATGGGGTCGCAAAGAGTCGGACACGACTGAGCGACTGAACTGAACTGAACGTGAGATATGATGCCCTCGTTTATATCTTGAAAGTGAAAGTCGCTCAGTTGTGTCTAACTCTTTGCAACTCCGTGGACTACACAGTCCATGGAATTCTCCAGGCCAGAATACTGGAGTGGGTAGCCATTCCCTTCTCCATGGGATCTTCCCAACCCAGGGATCGAACCTGGGTCTCCTACATTGCAGGTGGATTCTTTACTAGCTGAGCCACAAGGGAAGTCCCAGAATACTGGAGTGGGTAACCTAGCCTTTCTCCAGGGCATCTTCCTGACCCAGGAATCAAACTAGGGTTTCTTGCATTGCAGGTGGATTCTTTACCAACTAAACTATCAGGGAAGCACTCATTACATGCATATTTTCTAAAATCAAAGATACTGTAATGTATAACCACATCCCAATTACCAAAATCAGAAAATTAACATTGACTGTTATCTATATAATATATTCTGGTTTTGCCAGTTTTCCTTTACAGGGAAAGAAAGTCCTGGATAATGCACCACACTTACCGTCATGTCTCTTTAGCCTCCTCTAATCTGGTGCAGATCCTCAGTCTTTTATAACCTTCATATTTATCTCTGTTTTTGAAGAGTATATGCTGGGTTACTTTATGGGTTTGTCTGATGTGTTTTTCTTGAGTATATGGGATGTTAAAAGTTATACTGTGTCTTCTCAGTGCATAATATCTGAAAGCATGTAAAGCTTATTTCTCCTCTTGCTGGCAGTATAAACTTTGAACACTTGGTTAAGGTAATGTCCACTTTGTCTCCTTAACAAAGTTACTCTTGTCCTTTCATAATGAATAAATATCTCATGAAGATATACTTTGAGACTATTTCTCAAGCTTCCCCTTAGCAGTTTTAGTTTTTAGTGATTCTGCCCTAAATCACATGACAGTTACAAGATGGATATTTTCTAGCTCCATCATTACTAAATGTATCAGTTGACCCTCTCTTATATTTAAGAATTTTCCTTTCTGCATTATATATTTATATATTTGTTGCTACACATAAGAATGTGGATTCTTATTTAATGGCTTCTAAAAGTGGCACAGTGGTAAAGAATCTGCCTGCCAGTGCAGGAGACACAAGAGACAAATGTTCCATTCCTGGGTCAGGAAGATCCCCTGGAGGAGAAAATGGTAACTCCCTCCAGTATTCTTGCCTGTGAAATTCCATGGACAGAGGATCCTCGCAGGCTACAGTCCATGGGGTCACAGAGTCCGACGCGACTGAACATGCACACACAAACCTTGACTGCCATTCTTTAATTGGTGCTTAAGTTACCCCAGACTTGGCCAGTAGTACCCTCGAAGCTGGCTTCTGTCCCTTTAACATGTCGCCATCATTTTTCTCCATACCTTTCCTCCTCTGTCCCCGTCTTTTGTAAGCACTTCTTTACCTTAGGCACAAGAATATGTTCCAGATTCATCTTGTATTTTCCATACCCCAGCGCTAAAATCAGCCATTACTTCAAGGGGCTTTGGTTCATTTTGGAGGAGGATGGTATTTCGAAACCAAGACCTGAGTGCTAGGTATACTTATTACTACTGGGATGTGGGTGTCACTTCTTCTAGGCCCTCTAGCAGAGTCAGCAGGTAGATAGATACACTGTTCATATATACATACATACATATATGTGTATATGTTCTGTATACACATGTGTTTCTATATACATAAGCACACACATCTGTATCTGTTTCTCTATATTAAAAAAAACCCAGAAGTCTAAAACTTCTATTTCCAGGCTAGCATCACAGCATTCATTATATCCTTTCTGCTTTCTATATTTGAAAACCTCATCTCTAATAATAAGAACTCTGCTCTCATTCACAGTGTATTTACATATTAACTCAATCTTAGATTACAGTAAAAGTAATTTCAGAACTGCTAACTCTTGCCTCTCTAAAAGTAAGAAGTGGGTTTGTTTTTTTGCCCCCAGAATATATTAGGTTTGGTTCTTATTGCACAGCAGACATATCAGGGCAAAGTGCTGCACACACAACTACAAAGCATTTTGGGGGAAAAAAGCTGTTTAAAAAAAAGTGCACCTGGTTTAGTTACGCAGTCCCGACCTGAAGAACCTACACTGGCAGAGGAGTTCTGGCCCCTGACAGGGCCTTCCTGATGGCGGCTGCCCAGCTTTCTGCAGCCGCCTCAGGGTCAGCCTGGGGACCGGGAGGGCCTCTGCTCGCAACAAGCCTGGGTCTTGGCCCTTTCCTTGCCAGACATTAGAACACAAAAAAATTTTTTTTTCTTTTATTTATGTTTTAGAGCAGTTTTCATCTTTAGTTTAAGGGTCTTTGGGCTGTCCTGATAGCTCAGTTGGTAAAGAATCTGGCCGCAATGCAGGAGACCACGGTTTGATTCCTGGGTCAGGAAAATCCGCTGGAGAAGGGATAGGCTACCACTCCAGTGTTCCTGGGCTTCCCTCGTGACTCAACTGGTAAAGAATCCGCCTGCAATGGGGGAGACCCAGGTTTGATCGTAGGAAGATCACCTGGAGAAGGGAAAGGCTACCCACTCCAGTATTCTGGCCTGGAGAATTCCAGGGACTGTATAGCCCATGGGGTTGCAAGGAGTCAGACAGGAGCCAGAGTCTTTAGTTCAAATACTCTATTCACAAGTTAGTTTCTGCTAGCTTCTCTTCTCCCTTCAGTGTTAGGTTTGAAATTTAAAATACAATTTGATTCATTTGTTTCAGTTTATATGCCATTCAGGATCTTTTACCCCAATCCTTGTCATTTTGTTTATTTTTTGGTTTTGGAGTATATGAACTATCAAAACTATTGTTGACTGTTGAAGTTAGAACTGCAAAAAGTTGAAGATGTATACGTTTATGCGGGTATACTCTCAGATAAGTGGCACCCCCTCACCCCGTGTCTCAAGCATTATCTCTTTTTGAAATATACTATGTGTGGCCATGTAGAACAACAGTAACCAGCCCCAGAGAATGTGAAATCAGGTAGAACAGAACAAAAGCAAAGCCCTTACCCTCAAAAGTGTTTGAATAAATACCAATTTGTCACTTAACGAATACTATTTCTTTATCCTTTTTCTTCTCCAGGAAGGATTTGATACCCTGGATCCCTTTATTCCCATCCTGGTTTCCAATTATAACCCAAAGGAATTTGAAGGTTGTATTCAGTATTATTTGGAGAACAATTGGCTTCAGCATGAGAAAGGTCAGTTGCTTAATTTTTTCCTCTCACAGAAGAACCCCACTGAGTCAGACCCTTGGTCTTTTCTTCCCTCAGGAGCAGCCTGTAATTTGTTTTTCATCTTTTTTCCCTTTTATCTTGATAGTAAAGAAAGTGTGAGGTTGGAGGGTGGTTAAAGTTTAATTTATATGAGACACATCTCTCCCCAAATTCTTGTGGAGGTGCTCGTGCTAATGGAGGAGCCAGTGGCAGAGGTTCCAGGTGCTTGGATGCTGCCACACTCTCGCTGTTGCACTCCCTCAGCATCCAGCAAACCTGAGTTCAGAGACTTAGATGCTGGGGCACCCACAGAATAACTGAAACCGTGTGAGAAGTTACTCCAGCACCAAACCAAATCCTTGCTATACCTGTCCTAGTATTTGTGTATGAAAGTGTTCCAGCTGCTCATTTTACCCTTGCCCTTAGTTCTGGGGGCGTGTGGGGTGTGTGAGTGGAGGAAAAATAAAGGTTGTTCTGTCACTAGATAATAGAGAATTGGCTGCAAATTGAGATGGGTTGTTAGAGGAATAAGGGGGAGTGTATAAAGTCACTGCAGCATGATGAGTTAGGAGGCACAATGGTGAGATTTCACAAGAGCCCTTCAAGTCCAGAGTATAGTCTTGGAACAGAGGGAGGGTTAGATGCTGGTTGGAGGAACACACAGAAAAGAAAATTATGCATAGAAAAAATAACACTTGGGGTGGGGGGCAGAATAAAAGGTCTAGAAGTGAGGTCTTGGGAGTATTAATTATATCAGAATATAACTTGGATAACGTAGCCTCTGACTATAGATTTTGCTGAGTAACAATGCTGCAGGAGAAATCTGCCAGTTATCTGTTTGGTTCTATTTTAGCTCATACAGAAGAAGGGAAGAAGGAGCTGCTGTTCTTAAGTAATAGTAATCCCGGGCTGCTGGAGCGGCTCTGTGCCTACCTCTAAGCCATGGTCACAAAGTGCGTGGAAGACAGTGGATGTTTCTTTAATGGACCAGTCAGATGGGAGGCCCACAGTATACAGGAGCAGCCTGGTGCCTGCACAGGGGCACCAACAGGACTGCGGTCAGCCCCCAGCCTTTGTTGCGGTGGGCTCCTTGTAATGGGCCTGTGATGGCAACAAGATATCCTGAAAGTAACACCAGTTTATTAGCTGTGGTTTTCACATTTTAAATAATCATGTAGCTTTTCCTTAAAAATTAAATTAAGTATGTTTCTTAAAGTGTTTTGTTATAAGATGGAAAGAGCGTATTTGGAATTGGCCGAATTGAATTTCTTTGGCATTCTGCTTGTTGAGGCTCTGAAGAGACTCAATTCTACAGAAATTTTCCAGTCTTTATTCAGTTAATGAGATTGGGACTCACAGCTTGACTTATCTCTCCCAGACCATTCACTTCTTATTTACTTTTATCATGGTCCCTAAGAAGTTTCCTCAAACTCCAGCTGAGTCTGGCAGCTTTGTATGGTACAGCCCCTTTGTACAGCTTCCTGAAAGAAGTAAGTTCTAAACCCCTAGAGCAGGGGTCCCCAACTGTAAGGATCTAATGCCTGACGATCTGAGGTGGAGCCGATGTGATACTAATAGAAATAAAGTGCACAGCAGGGCTTTCCTGGAGGTCCAGGGGTGAAGAATCTGCCTCGTAGTTTGCCGGACACTGGTTCAGTCTCTTGTCCAGATCCAGCATGCCCCTGGGCGACGAAGCCTGGACGTCCCAACTACTGAGCCCACACTCCAGAGCCCAAGAGCCACAGCTGCTGCAGCCGAAGCGCCTAGAGCCCATGCTCTGCAG
The DNA here is from genome assembly GCA_006410635.1 of Cephalophus harveyi. Classification (NCBI taxonomy): domain Eukaryota; kingdom Metazoa; phylum Chordata; class Mammalia; order Artiodactyla; family Bovidae; genus Cephalophus; species Cephalophus harveyi. The sequence continues at coordinate 35,329 of SJYT01017552.1, forward strand.
CGAGCAGCCCTCGCACCCCAGAGGAGAGCAGCCCGCACTGACCGCAGCTAGAGAACGCCGTGCACAGCCACAAAGGAACGAAGGGCACGGTGAATCGCAATGTGCTTGAATCCGGCCAGATCTATCCTGCCTCCCCTTCCACCGTGGAACGCTGTCTTCCGTGACTCTGGCCCCAGTGCCAGCAAGGCTGGGGCCACTGCCACATGGCGCACACTGCGTGGAATAAGTAACACCTTAATCCACATAGTGATAGAATAGCAGTGTCTGTTACCAGCTTTCCAAGATTTGAGAAAACAGAGGCTCACATCGGTTTCAGAAGAGTCTGATTCTCTCACCAGGTCATGTGGCTGGTTATAGTGAGTCAGAAGTTTGAGTCCCACTTTCGGGGCAACCAGGTGGCACTAGTGGTAAATGCAGGTTTACCATGAAACCTTGCCACCTGCCAATGCAGGTTAGATGTAAGACACGCCAGTTCGATCCTTGGGTGGCAACCCACTCCGGTGTTCTTGCCTGGAGAATCCTGTGGACAGAGGAGACTGAAGGGCTACCGTCCATGGAATCGCACAGAGTCGAACACGACTGAAGTGACTTAGCACAGCCACTTACTATCTGTCTTATCCTATTTCCTTCTCTAATTTTACCTTATCTCTTTCACCTTATGTAAAGGTAATAATAATGCTAAACTTTCAGGGATTTTGTGAGAATTAAATCACATGATATATGTCAAGTGCCTCACACATAGTGGGTCTGCATTAAATGATAGGTAGCTACCGTTTGTAACTTGGATTTTATTAATGCTTTATTTGAAAAATTACTATGATAGAGTCTGAATGTATATGAGCATTTTTCACTAGAGAGCCAGCTGTCCCTGTCCCTACTCAAAACCACCTCGTCAAGGATTCCCTATCAAAAATGAAACTCCATCCCTGACCAACCCCCAGTTTAGCTAGACTGATGGTACAGCATCAGCACCTTTACAGAGACTGTTTAACCAGCTGCCACAGCTGGAAAGCTTGAACCCATTTAACAAATCCTTTTTATTTATGGTTCTGCTTCTCTGACTGATGCACCTCCCAAGCCTTGAGATGTGCCTTTTCAATAGCTCAAACACACTTCCTCCTCTCCATCCTTATTACATAAGCCACCACTCCTTGTTTGAGTTGCTATTATCATTTGCTGATTTGCTTCTCTGCTCCTAACTACTCCTGGCTCCTCCCTCCAGCCTATCTTTCACCAGGCTGTCTCAGTGAGCTTCCTAAACAGCACACCATCCAGTTCCCTTAATGCCATTCAGTGGCTTTACTATGTCTTTATTTTTGCCAAAGACCCTAATCCTGGGAAAGATTAAGGCCAAGAGGAGAAGGGGGCGGCAGAGGATGAGATGATTCCACAGCATCACTGACTCAGTGAACATGAGTTTCAGCAAACCCCAGGAGGTGAAGTGAAGGGCTGGGAAGTCTGGCATGTTGCAGTCCATGGGGTCGGAAAGAGTCGGGCATGACATAGCAACTGAACAACAGCAATGGGTTACAGAGTTCCAACCATACAGAAACAGTTCCTCTCAGCTGCCTAAAAGCAACCAAATTCTAGAGAAAAAAATTCTAAAAAAAAAAAAATTTTTTTTTAACACAATAGTGTACTTTTTTATACCTTGATGTTTCTGCATATCTTGGAAATTGTCAGTTTTTCTAGTAAATCCAGTGCCTGCTCTAAGGAATTTGAAAAGGAAGGAATTCCCTGGTGGTCCGGTGGTGGTTAAGAATCCGCCTGCCAATGCAGAGGGCACAGGGTCCGTCCCTGGTCCAGGAAGATTATACATGTGAGGGGCAGCTAAGCCTGTGCATCACGACCACTGGGCCCGCACTCGATAGCCCCTGCTCTGCAGCAGAAGCTCACGCGCTGCAGCTAGAGGACTGCACAGCAACGAAGCCCCGGCACAGCCGACAAAGCAAAAGAAAAGGAAGCAGGCAGCACGTAGAACCCCCAAGAGGCACGCTGTCACGAGGTCAGCAGCCACGGACAACATCCTCACCACCCCAGGAGAGGGGCTCTGGGATAGAGTCAGCAGGGCCACCGGAGCACTGACACTGAGCCCAGCCTGACTGGCAGCTAGCCCCTAAAAACTCCAGGGCTGCCACTCCCTCCCAAAGCAGCAAGATGTCACTACACTTACCTTACCAGATGGTCACTGGTCAGGACCTGACTGATTGCAAGCCTGATCCTTCACTGCACGAGGCCGGGAAATGCTTTCATCTTTGGAAGGCCGAGCTCATAATCAGTACGCTTCATTCCCTTTAATGAGTGTGAAATGGTATACTATCATTTATGTACAAAATCCTTATTGAAGAATTGCCTCATTACGGTCGCAATTTGTTAAATATGAACTCCTCTTTTCCCAAATACTCTTATCACCTACCCTATCCAGTCCCCTTTGCTTCTTAAGATCCTTCAGACCTGATCCTCATGCCCCAAGTTTTACTGTCTTCATGCTAAGCCTGCTGCACAGCTGGTCTCTTGGGGCTTTTCTTCATCACTCAAGTGGACTGAATTAGAATCAAAAGAAAGAAGCAAAACTATCTATAAGTAACATACTCCTAGAACTAAAAACAAATTCAGCAAAGTCACAATACCACAAGATTACAAAAACCAATTGTATTTCTCTATACTAGCAATGAAAAATCCAAAAATGAAATAAAGTAATTCTGTTCTAAAAATGCAGGAAAATAAAGTACTTAGCAGCCTGAACAAAAGAACTCCAAGACATACACCAGAAACTATAAAATATTACTGAGGAAATTTTTAAAAATCTAAATTGATGAAAAGACAGCCCATGGTCATAGATTGCAAGTCTCTGTAGTGTTAAGATATTAATTTTCCCCCAAACGGAACCATAAATTCAATACAATCAATATTAAAATTTCAGTAGGTTTTTCTGCAAAAACTGACAACCGATCTAAAGTTGATATGGAAATAAAACCAAAATGATTTTTTAAATTACCAAAGCAGGAGGACTTTTCCTATTTTCAGAATGTAATATACAACATTATAAAGCAATTATCCTCCAGTTAAAAATAACTTTTTTAAAAAAAGCTACAGTAATTAAAGGACATTCCTGGTGGCCCAGTAGTTGAGAATCTGCCTTCCAATGCAGAGGACATGAGTTTGATGCCTGGTTGAAGAACTAGGATCCCACATGCCATCCTCAGCTCACAGGCAGCAACTACTGAGAAACAGCAACTACCCATACACCACAGCTAGAGAAAAGCCCACAGGCTGCAACTGACACCTCATGCAGCCAAATAAACTTTTAAAAGAGGTGTAGTATTTCAGATGAAGGGGCACTAGCCTCAGTTCAGTTCCGTCGCTCAGTCATGTCTGACTCTGCGACCCCATGAACCGCAGCACAGCCAGGCCTCCCTGTCCATCACCGACTCCCAGAGTCCACTCAAACTCATGTCCATCGAGTCGGTGATGCCAGACTCCCAGCCTCTTCTGGTTCCCTGAGATGTTTCCACACGGGCATTTCCCTGACAAAGCACATATATGTATACTCCCATCTTGGTGTTTGCTTCTGGCCTATACTGTCTTCAAAATACAAATTAAAGTTACAAGTGAAAAAAAAATTATGTCATGTAAACACTAATCAAAAGAAAGCTGGTTCATCTATATTACTATCAAAACAGGTATTAAGGTAAAGCAGCATTATTTGAGAAAAAGAGGGATAGTTTGTAATGGTGGAAGTTTCAATCCATCAGGAAATGTAAAGTAGTATGTATTAATAACATAGCCTAAGAAAACAAAAACTGACATACTGGGAGTTAATATAATTCAGTGGGAGAAGACATTTTCAACACATGTAGCTGACAAAGGTCTTGTATTCAGAATCAAATAGTCTACAAACAGATGAGACAACCCCAAAGAAACATGAGCCAGAGACTTGAACACGCTCCACACCTCACAAAAGTGACTGTTCTAAAGGTGATGAACATCCAAAAAGATGCTCTCAGTCTCACCGATAATCAAGAAAATAAAGTCAATGATAAATGACAAAAATTTTTTAATGTTGGCAAGGTTATGGAGCATCACCTGAAAACTCTCTATACTGCTGGTGAAACTGTAAATTGGTAAATTTAGAGACGTTTACTATTTACCATATCCAAACATATCCATCCTCATGACCCAACAATTACACTCCTAGGTATATACGCAGCAGAAATGTGTGCATGTCCACATGCACAAGAATGTTAACCGTTGCACCTAATAGTCCCAAATTGGAAACAACTTCAAAGTCTTATTATCTGCGGTGAAATTATTTGAGGTATAATCACAAGATGGAATTCTGAAGCAATGAAAATGACCTACTCTAAGTATATGTAAGAACAGGGAAGAATTTAACAATACTGAGCAAAAGGCAGATGCAAAAGAATACGTACTCCGATTGACTTACATAACAGATAGATAATAGAGCGAGCGAGTCAGTCCGCAGGGTCAGAAGTCAGGAAGGCTATGACTTTTGGACAGAAAAGAAAACGCACGTGAGGCTTTAAGCGTCTGTTTCCTGTGCTGTGCTGTGCTGTCATGCCCCACTCTTTGCGACCCTTTGCACTGTAACCCGCCAGGATCCTCTCTTCAAGGGGTTTCCCAGGAGAAAGAATACTGGAGGCGTTACCATTTCGTCCTCCAGGAGTCTGTTTTCTGGCAAGGTTTTATTTTTTGCCTGAGGCGCTACTAGCCAGCATTAAGTATCCTCTGAAAGAAGAAACAACAGCTGCAAGAGCCGCAAGGAGTATGTATGAGAATCTTCAGTGAGCAACGCCAGGGAGCCCACATGAGACGCAGAGAACTCCGAACCAAAAACGCATCGGCGTGGCGCTTGAGCACGCGTGCCTACAACTTCCGGCAAGCGCCGCGGGGCCCCGCCCCTGGACGACAACTGGTAAGCAGGACTGGTCCACGCTAGGAAGAGGCGGGGTATAATAAGCGGGGTCTTTAAAGCCAACGAATCTTTTATCCTGTGGGAAAGGATGTGTTTATGGACCAATAGGACGCCGGGGATGAGGCCCCACCCATATCCCGCTGAGCCAATCCGCAAGGAGCAACGGTGGGCAGGGAGCGGCCTCTCTACTCAGCGGAGCCGCGCGGCATGGCGGGCGGGGCTCGGGAGGTGCTCACTTTGCAGTTGGGACATTTTGCGGGTTTCGTGGGAGCGCACTGGTGGAACCAGCAGGTAAGGTCTTTTGGCCGCCTCAGCTGAGTTTTCCTGGTCTCCGGAAGTCCTTGCTTCTGGCCTGTTCCTCTCGCCGCCCGAGTCCAGTCCTTCCTCTGTGCCTCCCCAGGATGCTGCGTTGTGCAGGCCGACCGACGCCAAAGAGCCGCCGGGAGAGCTGTGCCCCGACGTCCTGTACCGGACCGGCCGGACATTACATGGCCAAGAGACTTACACGCCGAGACTCATCCTCATGGATCTGAAGGGTTAGGTGGTGGCCTGGGTCAGCCAGTTACCAGTGTTCCCCTTCGCGTGTGGAGTTTCTAGCAGCGGTTCGCGTCAAGATCCTTGACTCCTAGCCCGTGGGACTAGAGATGAGGAGCCACAGGGAGAGCTAACCACAGTATCCCGACACCTGAGGGGACGCAAGAAAAGAAAACGATTCCGTTCCAGAGCTGTCTCTCGAATGGGCTGCTTGTCCCTGGACAGTGTGATGCTCAGCGCTGTGGCACTCCTCTAGAACCGCTGGTTGTGGTCTTTGCCCAGGCTCCACAGCTAATGACTAAGCTGGGAAATGAAGGATGGAATCCAGATTTTCCTAGGCAAGGGTTTTTCCTAGCCCATGTATATTACAAGAAGGCCTGGAAAGGCCAAGTACTGGAGTGAGCGGGTCAGCAGGTTATCAGGTGATGGGAGGAAGGTTAGCTGCAGGAGGGAGGGGCTGGGATTTACCTAATATTGCTTATTATTTCTGTACAGGTAGTCTGAGCTCTCTAAAGCAAGAAGGTGGACTCTACAGGGACAAACAGCTAGATGCTGCAATAGCATGGTATTTGTGATTTTGGAGAGGAGTTGGGAAGGAGCGCAGGAAGCTGGAAAACTCAGGAAGCTGACACTATGATCAATTTCCACTTTCTTTCAGGCAAGGGAAGCTCACCACACACAAAGAGGAAATCTATCCCAAGAACCCTTATCTCCAGGACCTTCTAAGTGCAGAGGTGAGGACCTCTGTCCTGAACTTGTAAGCTCAGTGTTACAACCAGAATGCCTCCACTTGGGCAGAGAAAAAGAGAATTTTGGTCACCTTCAGTGCCCTAAAATGGTATTTTAAGAAAAAGCACTTTTTTCCTCCTAAAGGACTGTGACTACTAGGAGAACAGGAAGGAAGTTACAGGGTGTGGCCAGCAAAAAAAAGGGAGAATAAATCAGTGTTTGCTTCTAGATTGCCTGGACCTAAATGTAGATTTTCTCATCCCTCCCAGGGAGTGCTGAGTAGTGATGGTATCTGGAGGGTCAAATCGATTCCCAATGGCAAAGGTGAGACTTCTCCAGAAACTGCAGAATGGGGAACTGGGCAGTGCAGGAACACAGAGAAAGGCACATCGCCTCTGCTTTTTCTTCAGGTCTCCCACCATTCACCAATGCTAGAACTCCAAAACCAGTTATGCCCACAGAGGGCAGTGTCAGAGTCTGGTCAGACTTCCTCAGAGTCCATCTCCACCCCCGGAGCATCTGCATGATTCACAAGTACAACCATGATGGGTATGAGGCGTGGGGGGTGGGGGGGAGCTAGAGGCTGTAAGGCAAGAATTTGGGTCCCCACCAGTGTTGGGTGAGGCTCTTGAGGCCATCTTCCCTGCCCTCCTCCAAAACAAGAGAGCTTAGGCAGAAATACCAAAGTGGGGGAGTCCTGTAAGTCCCAGACCGTGGTTTTGTGTGGCAGGGAGGCAGGCCGCCTGGAGGCTTTCGGCCAAGGGGAGAGCATCCTGAAGGAACCCAAGTACCTGGAAGAGCTGGAGGACAGGCTGCATTTCTACGTGGAGGAGTGTGACTACCTGCAGGTAGCTGAGGGGCACGGCAGGCAATGGGGTAGAAACCTCCCTCATCCTGCCCACTTCCACTTTTCACCTCTCTCCAGGGCTTCCAGATTCTGTGTGACCTGCATGATGGCTTCTCTGGGCTGGGCGCCAAGGCTGCAGAGTTGCTACGAGACGAGTATTCAGGGCGGGGAATAATCACCTGGGGCCTGCTCCCTGGTCCGTACCACCTTGGGGTGAGTAGCTCTTCCGGGGTGTGGGGGAAGACCCCCAGGGAGAAATGAAGGAATGACAGCCCAGTGAGAACATTGGTTAAAACACCTGCTGTCATTTCTTTCACCAGGAGCTGCAGAAAAACATCTACCGTCTGTTAAACACAGCTTTCGGGCTGGTGCACCTGTCTGCTCACAGCTCTCTGGTCTGCCCCTTATCCTTGGGTGGGAGCCTGGGGCTGCGACCCGAGCCGCCCGTCAGCTTCCCTCTCCTGCAGTATGATGTAAGACTCGATGCTCTTGTTCTGACTTAAAGCTAATGAAAGGGCACCACACAGACACACACGCTCCCAAATCAGCCTTTACCTGCTGCTGGATCTGTTTTGAAGCCTCATCTTGAACTCGGCCCTGATGTAGCCTCTTAGATGACACTGTCCTCTGCTAGTCCAGCCCGGGGCCAAACACACGCCTGCTCTGTCCCAAGGCACACAGACCCCTCTGCCGACACAGCCTCTTTTCTACACCCAAAGGCCAAGTGCTTTTCTTCATATCCTCTTTACAGGCTGCTCTGCCCTTCCACTGTGGTGCCATCCTGGCTACAGCCCTGGACACAGTCACTGTTCCTTATCGCCTACGCTCCTCACCAGTTTCCATGGTCCATCTGGCTGATATGCTGAACTTCTCTGGGAAAAAGGTATGAAGCTTTGTGAAGAGCTGGGTCAGAGCTGAGAAAGGCTCTATACCTTGATTTCTTCCTTACCTTTAGGTGGTGACCGCAGGAGCAACTATCCCCTTCCCCTTAGTTCCAAGCCAGTCCCTCCCTGATACCCTGATGCAACTTGGAGAGGCCACCCCATGGACCCCACTGTCTGCATGTGGGGACCCTTCTGGAACATGCTGCTTTGCCCAGTCGGTGGTGCTGAGGGGTCTAGACAGAGCATGCCACACCAGGTAAGGACTGGTGGTCCTCAGGAGCCCTTGTCAGGCTTCTGTTCCGCATCCTTTTCTCCCTGATACCGCCGGACAGCCTAATGGCACTGCCCTGCTCACCTTCCCTCTGCCCCGCTTATTAGTAAAACAGACTCAGCATCCTGATCAAGCTGACGGCCTGAGAACGTAAGTCCTGGTTTCTCATTCACGCTGCCCCAGAGTAAAGGCGGCTTTGGCTTTGTTCTGGCAGCCAGCTCACCCCCGGGACGCCTCTGCCCTCCCCGCTCCATGCGTGCACCACTGGGGAAGAAGTCTTGGCCCAGTATTTGCAGCAGCAGCAGCCTAGAGTCAGGAGGTCAGTAGAAGGCTTGCTCCTCTCCTCCCAGACTTCCCTTGACTTTCTCTCACTCACTGCTGTTCTCTCGCCCCCAGCTCTTCTCATCTGCTGCTGACTCCCTGCAAGGTAGTCCCTCCTTACCCCTCCCTCTTCTCCTCAAGCCTCAGCCAGCACGGTTCGGTTCTGGATGGTCTCCCAACAGGGACAGGTATGTAGCAGGTGAAGAAAATCCAGAGGTTTTCAAGCATGAGAGACTTTTCCAGTGTCCCTTCATGGATGAAGGTCCTGGGGAAGTGCCAGGTTACACTCCTTATTCACTCTGGTTCCCTGTATGCAAGGGGGACAGGACACTGTATAGCCTACTATACAGTCAAGCCTGCCAGAGCCCAGAGAAGGACAGCTGCCATCCTCTCTCCCCGCAGCCGTGGAGAGCATCCCAGTGCTCGGGGCCCTCTGCTCCTCTTCCTCCTTGAACCGGGCCCTGGGGGATTTGGCCAAAGATCTCTCCAAACTCGACCTGCGGCGCTGGGCCAGCTTCATGGACGCTGGGGTGGAACAGGATGACCTGGAAGAGACGCTGCAGGAACTGCGCAGCCTGGCCCAGTGCTACGAGAGCGGCGGCGACGGACTCGTGGACTAAAGCGCCAAGAAAAGGAAAGGACTAGTTCACAATAAAAACTGCTGGGTGCAGGAGCTCGGTGTCTTGGGACTGGCTACACCAACACACGCATTTATTACATTTAGAAACACTGTGATCAGATCACACAACAATAAATATGTACCATCAGACAGAGAAAAATACAACACAGAAAAGGAACTGCACCCACTCTCCCTCAATGCTCTTTACAACTATTCCTAAGGTCTTCATAAAAGACGCACAGGGTGGCAGGACCGTGCGGCCCCCAGCCTGCCTGTCACCGCCCCTGGCCCCTGCCCCTCCAGCTCCGCAGACTGAATGCAGGAGCGAAGCGCAGCGCCCACCCTCTCCCCGACCACCAGGGTGTCTGGCGGGTCCATCCTCGGATGGCGCCCTCACACCCCGGGTCTCACTCATCCAGCTCTTCCTCAGACAGAAGGTCCCCATGGTCAGACAGCTGGTCTGTGTTGCTGGTACTGGTCGCGTCGTCCTCGTCCTCAGAGCTGGCCTCACAGGCTGTGTGGAAGAGCTGCATGAGTTCTCGGAAACGGTGGGAAACCTAGGAGGAGAGTGAGGGCCTTGACGACACCATTCTTAAGTCAGTGACATGTTAACATTTACCACCCGCCTGCCAATGCAGGAGACACAGGTTTGATCCCTGGGCCAGGAAGATCCCTGGAGAAGGGGATGGCAACCCACTCATTGCCTGCAAAATCGCACAGACAGAGGAGCCTGGGAGGCGACAGTCCATGGGGTCGTGAAGTGTCGGATACGGCTGAAGCTCAAGCGAACTACACGACACACCAGCATGAACCATCGGGTTTGTTGCACACAGGCTGTGAGGGCTGAGTCCTCCTTACAGATAAGGAAACTCAGGTCAAGAGGCTAAACATTGCCCGAAGTCACACTCCTTCTAAAAATTAAAATGGAATCTGGGGCTCCTTCCTCAAAAATGCCCTTTGTCTTCTAGAGCCACTACTATCCATGCTGACAAGTCCAGGTCTTACTCAGGGCAGAACTTTACAATCCCCAATCATATCTTAGTTGGCCAAGCCGCCCTCTTGCCAGGCCCTCCCTCGGTTCCTCTAGGGCTTGAAGCTCTAGCAGGGCCCACCCTGCCTACCTCAGTAGGGGTCTTGTTTCCCAGCTGCTGGGAGATGACACTGAAAGTCTGCGGCTGCGCTCCCTGCTCCTGGCACACGGTCAGGATCACGCGGTCGGCTTCCCTGGAACCCACACGAGGCCGTCAGCCTCAGTCAGGAAGCTGGCGTGCCCCACGCGCTTTCCGAACGCACTCGTCCCCCGTCCACACCTACCTCGTCCACAGCACCACCTTTTCCCCGGTGGAGCTGACCTTGCTGTTGTTGGCACAGACTGTGGCTTCTGTGGCCTTCGCCGGCAGCTCCCCCGCTGGGCCCTTGCCCTGGAGTCCACTGTCTTTAGCCAAACCTCCTCTAGGGGCTTTAGGAGAAGTCTCTGCGGGGTCAATTCCTGCTGAAGAAACTCCACGGAGAGGGGACACCCTGTCTGCTGTGGTCACCCCAGCTCTGCTGGAGGGCAGCCAGCTCTCCTGTGTGTCTGCTTTTCCAGGCACCTGTCTTCTCCCGAAGTCTCCAGGCCTTGAGGAAACAGGACTCAGGAAGGAGGCAGGGGGTTCAACAGTTCCAGGCAATTTCTCAGTTTCAGAAGCATCCCAGGGCATGGATGGTTCCAACTCAGCCCCTGGCTTATGGCCCTCCCCCTCACACTGGGGTCTGGGGGATGCCCTGGGGCCGGAGAGAACTTCAGGCCCAGCCTGGTTACTCCTGACCGCGCAGAGCACAGTTCCAGCTGTGGAGGGAAGCTGAGGAGTCTCTGGTGAGCGGGGTGGTGGCGGGCCATCAAGGAGCTGGTCTGTAAAAGTCACTTCTTGAGGGGAAGGCAAAGTGCTCCCCGCTGCCAATCCTGTTTAGGAGTAAAGTAAGGACCTAAGGGTCACACTGCATCTAAGGACTACACATCACCATGGGGTCACTCTGGCAAATTACTGTGATAAAGTTCTGACGTACAAGAGTGAGGCGAGGGTAGGGGCTAGAGTTGTTTATATAAAGTCCGTTGCCAAAGCTGAGAATGGCTGAGTCTTTAGAATACATATCATAGAGGATATGCAGATAAGAAGGGGTTCAGGAATGGGAACACAAGAAGAAAATGCTGGATCATGCGGATGTTAAGCACTCTTAATTCTACAAGAGGATTGAGGCCACAGGAAAGAAAATCACAGCTAGACAGGAAAAGAGTTTCCTAATGGTTTATTAGTAAAAGAGGTGGTAGTCTATCCCTGAAAAGACCAACATTTTCCAGGCTCAAAGACGTTCCTGCGTGAAGTATGTGAGAATGAGACAGAAATAAAGGGAGAAAGGCTGGGCTGGCAGTCGGATCACTCACCTGCAACAGGCGTCTCTCCCTTCCTGGTACTCCTGCCAGTCCTGCTGTGGGCTGCCTCAATGCTTTCTCGCTCCTCTGGGGCTTCCTCCTCCATCACGTCCTTGCCCTGCCCAGCTTCCTTAGCACCAGGCATAAGACTGGCCTCTCGGTGGGGGCTGCTGCCCACCAACTCATGGGGCTCCTTGCTCTTGTAGGATTTGCTGTCACAGACCTGCAGGGATGGCCTTCTGGGTCAAGGGTCTCCTGACCTCTTTTGTCTTGGGGGCTGACCACAGGAAGAAGCCCCGCCATGATGCTCAGCAAGTCAAGCAACATGCATGCCTGCTCCAAGGATTTTCAAGGGCCCAAAATAGAGTGCTGCATTCTACCACTCCTCCTCCAACCAAGGACTGTATTTTTGCTGGCAACCAAGCCTAGAGAACCAGCATTACCTTTCGACCGTTTTCCTCACACACGTTTGTTTCATTTAAAAAAAGAAAATCTTAGACGGAAATATACGAACTGGTTGGTATTTTTCCCTATTTCAAAACTTTACCTAAAAGATTCCCTTTAAAAAGAAAAATCTATTATATATATTTTTAAAGATTCTATTTTTTGCATACACACACTAATGAGTATGTATACAGCATATTATTTATTCCTATGTAATCTTTCCAGGAATTCAGTAATGCACAGATCTGGGCTAACACCGAGCAGAGCAACCTGGGGCTCGCCCCGGCAGCTCTGGAGCCCCGGGCGCCAGTTCTCTCCTCACCTTGCTGCTGCAGTGGCTGCAACTTCTCCTTTTGCCCTTCTTCATCTTGGAGTCAGGCCCGCCCTCATGGCAGGAGCAGGCATAATTCAGTAATGCACAGATCTGGGGTAACACAGAGCAGAGCAACCTGGGGCTCGCCCCGGCAGCTCTGGAGCCCCGGGCGCCAGTTCTCTCCTCACCTTGCTGCTGCAGTGGCTGCAACTTCTCCTTTTGCCCTTCTTCATCTTGGAGTCAGGCCCGCCCTCATGGCAGGAGCAGGCACAGTCCTTGGCCCCATCTGGCCACTCAGCCTCCTAGGAGACACCTGGGCTTGGTGAGCGGGCAAACATTTCTGGCACCAACAGGGAGCCGAGCAGTGAGCCATCCGAACAAGCCCGCCCCCAGCCCCCTGCCCTGCTTCCTTCCTCCTTTATTATATGCCATTCCTTCACACTGCCTGGGGAGATGAACGGCCAAACTCAATTAAAGCCTACTGTGCATCCCTGAAACAATCCTTAAATGACCCAGAGGCTGACGGATCCCAATTGCCCAGATGCTTCAGGAAATATTTAAGTGGAATACAATCTGAGGCAAAGTCACTGGAGAGCTCCGTCATGAGACGTGATCTACTCACTAGTCTGCCTTTGTTTCTGTCTCCCTGTGCCTGGAGCTCTCCCCTCTCTTCCAATCCCCTTGAGAGAGTGCTTTGTACATAAGGAAGGCTCACTCAATGATACTCTCTGTTCAATAAACCCAAGACAGAAGTACCGTTATTATCCCCATGAACAATGAAGAAAGTGAAACAAAGATTAAATAAATTGCCCAAGGTCATTCAGGTACTAAGAAGTGGTTTTCCCCAAGAAAGAGTACAAGGCGTGTAGTAAAGGGACAGGGACCAAAAAAAAAAACTACTTCCTGAAGAGAACAGAGAGCAAGGAGTACAAGCGGGCTCTGGAGCCAAACGACCCGTCCCTGATCAAACATGAGAGCCTGGGAACGGCCCCTCTTGGCACTTCAGTGTCCTCTTCTGTAAAATGCAAACAAAACAATCTTTTCACAGGGCAACTGTGAGAATTAATAATCCATGTAAAATACAGGAGATACATGATGCTTTGGAATACGGCTAGATATCAGTCGTTGTCATTACTAAAATGAGGAATCCTGGTTCTATTTTTTCACAAGAACAGAAAGGAAGACCCAAGGGGAAGAGAAGTATCTCTGAGCCAGAGAAACAGACCCTTCTCATGGTGAGTCATGGCGGGCCCTCTTCAGCCACGGCACTGCTCCTCCAACGGGCTCGGGGTGCGCTGCACAGCAGCCTGCCCTGCCCTGAGGCTCCTGCTCCGTGGCCGCCGCAGCTCACAGCGGCTTGGCACCACCCTGCGCCAGAGAGCCACTCAGCCAGAAAATGCAAGGCTCGACTCAGGATAATCCCCAACAACCAGGCGTACCTTATCGTGATTCTGGACCCCAATCTCTTTCCTTCTTTTGTTCTTTGAGGCTGTGGGTATCTTGGGAGGTTCCTCTTCCTCTTCCACATCAGGCAGTGCCACTTCTTCAAAGCCATCAAACTGGGGAGGAGTTGGTGCCACTCAACAAAGACTCTGGGCAGATGTCCCTCCTACATATGACCTGACCTTCCCCCTTGACACCCCCACTGCAGCCTCACGGCCTATACCTCATACTCCTTCTCCTCAGTCCAGTTGATCTCTTCAAAGTCACCCATCCGGCTAGCTGCTGGGCGCAGATGGTCAAAGAAGATGGAAAACTCATCCTGTAGGTGGTCGTGGCCCTTGAGGAGCTGCCACATCTGTGTCTTGAGCTGGGGAGAGTTGCGGAAGGAAAGATGAAGTCTCTAGAGCCTCTCTAGACCACCATTCCAAATCCATCCCATATACTTCTGAGGTCTACTTTCCTTATAAACTGGGAGACACACAGGAGATGCTCTTTGATTAAGAACTCTTAAACTCCCTTTCCCTCCGTGCTTGCCTACACAGGAGTACAGGCATACCTCGATTTGGTGTCTTTGCTTCATCGCGCCTCAGATACAGCATTTTGGTTTTTCTTTTCTTTTCTTTTTTTTTTTTACAAACTTAAGGTTCATTGCAACCCTGGGTCAAGACAGTTTATCAGCACCAATTTTCCAACATCATCTGTTCATTTTGTGTCTCTGTGTCCCATTCTGATACTTCTCACAATATTACAAAATTGTTTATTATGTCTATAATGGCGATCTGTGATCAGTGACCTTTGATGTTACTAATGTAATTGCTTGGAGGCACCACGCATCTCACCCAAAAGAGACAGTGGACTTGTTCTGGTCCGACTGTACGTGTTCTGATTACTCCACTGACCCAACAGTTTTGCCATCTGTCTCCCTCTCCTTGGGCCTCTCTATTCCCTGAGACACACCAATATTGAAATTAGGCCCATTTCACTTGAATACTTAGGGCCTATCAGGCCTCTTAAGTGTTCAGTGGAAAGGTACAGATGCACACCTCTCACTTTAAGTCAAAAGCAACAAAAAATTAAGCTTCGTGAGGAAGGCACGCCTAAAGCCAAGGCAGACTGGAAACTAGGCCTCTTGTGCCAAATAGCCATGAGCGCAAAGAAAAAGTTCTTGAAGGAAATTAAAAGTGATAAGAAAGCAAAACAGCTTTCTTGCTGATATGGAGAAAGTTTTGTGGTCTAAGATCAAACCAGAAGATCAAATCAGTGACAACATTCCATTAAGTCAAAGCCTATTACAGAAAAAGGCCCTGTTGCTGTTTAGTTGCTCAGTCCATGTCCAGCTCTTTGTCACCCCAAGGGTCCTCTGTCCATGGAATTTCCCAGGCAAGAACACAGGAGTGGGTTGCCATTTCTTTCTCCAGGGAACCTTCCTGACACAAAGGTGGAAACAGAGTCGCCTGCGACTCTCATGCTTGGCAGGTGAATTCTTTACCCCAGCACCTGGGAAGCCCCCAAACCCTAATTCTCTTCAATTTTATGAAGGCTGAGACAGGTGAAGAAACCTACAGAAGCAAATTTGAAGCTAGAAAAAGTGGTTCATAGAGTTTAAAGAAAGAAGCCATCTCTACAACATGAAATAGCAAGTGCTAATGTAAAAGGTACAGCAAGTTACCCAGAAGGTCTAAGATAATTAACAAAGATGGCTACACTAACAACAGCTTTTCAGTGTAGAAAAAGACTTTTATTGGAAGAAGATGCCATCCATGACTTTCATAACTGATAGGAAAAGTCATGCCTGACTTCTAAACTTCAAAGGACAGGCTGACTCTTTGATTAGGGGCTAATAAAGCTGGTGACTTTAACTTGAAACCAATGCTCATTTACCATTCCAAAAATCCTACGGTCCTTCCAAACTATGCTGAATCTACTCTGCTTCTGCTAGTTTAAATGGAACAACAAAGCCTGGATAGCGGCACATCTGTGGACAACATGGTTTACTGAACATCTGAAGCCTACTGTTGAGACCTACTACTCAGGAAACAATCCTTTGAGAACATTATTGCTCACTGACCATACATCTGGTCATCCAAGAGCTCTGATGGAGATGTACAAGGAGATTAATATTTTCGTGCCTGCTAGCAAAAGAACCATCACGCAGCCCATGGATCAAGGAGTAATTTCTAATTTCAAGTCTCAGTACTTCAGAAATACATTTCATAAGGCTACAGCTGACACAGATAGGGATTCCGCCAATGGATCCGGGGAGAGAAAACTGGAAACGTTCCGGAAAAGATTCACCATTCTAGATACCATTAAGAACATTTGTGGTTCACAGGAAGAGGTCCAAATAATCAACACTAACAGGAGTTTGGAAGAAGTTGATTTCAACACTCACAGATGACTTTGAGGGGGTTCAAGATTTCAATGGAGGAAGTAACGACAGATGTGACAGCAACAGCATGAGGACTAAAAACAGATGTGGAGCCTGAGGATGGGATTAAATTGCTGCAATCCCACATAAGACCCGAACGGATCAGAAGTTACTTCTTGCAGATGAACAAAAAGAGGTTTCTTGAAATGGAATCTACTCCTGGTGAAGATGCTGCTATGAAGATTGTTGAAATGGCAACAAAGGATTTAGAACATTACATAAACTTAGCTGATAAGGCAACAACAAGGTTTGAGAGGACTGACTCCAATTCTGAAAGTTTTACTGTAAGTAAAATGCTGCAGAGAAATCATTCATGAAAGGAAGAGTCCATCAACGGGGCAAGCTTCATTGTTTTAGGAAATTGTGGGGACTTCCCTGGCTGTCCAGTGGCTTGGGCCCCACACTCCCAGCGCAAGGGGTCCAGGTTTGATGGGTGGTCAGGAAAGTAGGTCCCACATGCTACAACAAAAGATTCCACATGCCACAACGAAGAGCAGGTGCAGGCAAATAAATATTTTTTAAAGAAAGAAAGAAAAAAAAATTGCCACATCCACTCCAATCTTCAGCAACCACTACCTGATCAGTCAGCACCAACAATACTGAGGCAAGACCCTCCAGCAACAAAAAGATGACAACTTGCTAAAGACTTGGATGCTGATTAGCATTTTTTTTAGGCTGTTCTGTGCAGAATTCAAGATCATAGTTCCCTGACCAGGGACTGAACCTGTGCCCTGGGAAATGGAAGCTTGGAGTCTTAACCACTAGACCACCAGGGAATTCTCTAGCATTTTTTAAAAGTTGAAATATACTTGATTTACAAATTGTAAACATTTTTTAATTAACGTATGTACATTTTTTTAAAGCATAATGCTACTGCATACTTAATAAACTATGGTTGGGCTTCCCTGGTGGCACTGTGGATAAAGAATCTGCCTGCCAGTGCAGGAGACACAAGAGATATGGGTTCAATCCCTGGGTTGGGGAGAGCCCCCTGGAGTAGGAAATGGCATCCCATTCCAGTATTCTTGCCTGGAAAATTCCATGGAGAGAGGAGCACGGTGGGCTACAGTCCATAGGATCACAGAGAGTCAGACACACATGCTTCACTGAGCACACATGCACTCCACTTCATCGTGCACATACAACTTTACATGCACTGGGCAACCAAAGAATTCATGTGACTCACTTTACTGCAGTATTTACTGTATTATGATGGCCTGGAATTGAACCTGCAATGTCTCTGAGGTATGCCTGAATTACTACTTTTTTAACTGATGTATATAGTTGATTCACAATACTGTCAACAGTATGGTAGTTTCAGTATGTGTGCACACACACACACATATATAATATATATACTTTTCGATTCTTTTCTCTTACAGGCTAATACAAAATACTGAGTATCGTTTTCTGTGCTTTACAGTAGGCCCCCGTTGGTTACCTATTTTATACACAGTAGTGTGAATATGTTAATTGCAAACTCCTAATTTATCACCGCACCCAACCTTTCCCCTTTGGTAACCATAGGTTTTTTATATTGTAAACCAAATGTTTTCTATACTTAGTATGATAAGTATGCTTATCAAGTGAATTAAATCAAACTTCAATTAGTATGCTAATCTACAGATCCATCCATATTACTGGAAATGGCAATACTTCATTCTTTTGTATGACTGAGTAATATTTCATTGTTTCTATATAGGTCTTTGGGCTTCCCTGGTAGCTCAACTGGTAAAGAATCAGCCTGCAATGCAGGAGACCCCAGTTCAATTCCTGGGTCAGGAAAATTAACGGGAGAAGGGAAGGGCTACCCAATCTAGTATTCTGGCCTAGAGAATTCCATGGACTGTACAGAATGGGACAAAAAGAGTGGGACACGACTAAGCAACTTTCATTTCACTTCAAATAGGTCTTCATTCATTCCTCCATCAATGCACATTTAGGGAGCACCCATGTCTTGGTTAGACGTGCCTACATTAACAGGTCTGATTCCCAGTGACACCCACTACTCAACAGCCCTGCCTTACTGGTCCCCAGCCCAGGCACTAACTCAAGGCTGAGCAAGGAGGGAAACCAACCCTCTACCCAGACCATCACCTCCTTCCTTGAACTTCCCTTCCAGGGTATTTATAGCATTCTTGAGCCTGTGAGAAGCAGTCAGGCTCTGGTTTCAGATGGTAACCACCTCACCCAAGTGTTTTATGCCTTAGGTAAGCCTAAAAACTCCTTGCCATCTTCATCCCCTCCAGGAAGTCCATTGCTCAGAAGCAAGAGGATTGCTTAGGGAAAGGAGAATGAAGGGCCAAAAGCCGAGATGACAATGGAAGGGAAGCAGGACAGGGCAGAATACCTCAGTGATCTCCTGGGGCAAGCAGTCTGCACAGCTCTGGAGGACCTTGATGATCTTCTGGTGGTGTGAGGGGTTCTCTGCAAAGCAAATTTCCAGCTGCCGAAGAAACTTGCGACTCTTCTCAAAAGCCTGCTGCTCTTCAAACTACCAGAGTGGAAAGAGGGCAAAAGAGGAGTCATCTATGCAGCCTGAGAAGGACTTGAGAGCTCTACACATAGAAACCAAGAAAGAATGTGCTGGAGGCGCAGGGGATGACAAGGCTCTGGTTTACAGCAGTGAGATCCTTTTTTTTTTTTTTATTATCCGTCAGAGGCTACTCCTCTGACAGGTCCTAAGATCTGATGATTAATGGAAGCCACAGGGCCATGAGCAAGGCAAGAACTCTTTTTCTGACAGTGAGGAATGGGAAAATTTATATTTTCCAGGGACCACAGTGCTACCTGCAAAATCAGGTAAACTTTTCTCTAGCTCACAGCCTGGCCCTCTCCTTCCTGGTTTCACCTCCATATTGAGATAGATAAGGAGTGCATGGTACATATGTTTCAGCATGGTATCATCTGAGGGTAAATAATACATAAATTAGGAATGTTAGTAAAATATCAGGAACAAGAAAACCCATGATTATTATTGCTAGAATTCCACTTGCTGGGGGTATAAAGAATTAGGTGGTTACCAAAAGAATGAGATAGGGACCACTGTGAAAAACAGGCAGGTTCATGACTCTGAAGATCACTGAGGTCCACTTTCTGGTCAGTGTACATGTTGTTCCTCTGAAGCCAAGGGCTCAGGTAAGGTCCTTATTAGTCTACTCTCTCAGGGATGATGGTGAAAGCACCCTTCCCCAGTTTCAGGGCAACAGAGGGGCAGTATGATGGGCAGGAATAATAAATCGGCTGAAGACTGAACTCGGTGTCCTTGTGGTTTCACTCACACAGTTCTTTTGGTATTTCCAGGAAAACAAAGGTAGAGGAATAGAAGGCTACTGCGCAGCCTGAAAGGCAGACTTCATTTTAAAAACAGAGGGGCTGGTAGGAACAAGAAGCAGCATTTGCCTACCCTGGTCAGATAAGCCTGAGCAAAGGCCAAATCCTTCTGCTCCCGGAGTGGATCTCTCTCGAGGATGTCCTCATCATACAGTAACAGCAGCTTGGAGGTGTCCTTGCTGGCCCGGGCCCGACTGCCCCGCTTGCTGCGGGCTCGATGATTACTCCGGCCCTTCCCAGTAGCTTTGATGCTCTCTCCTTAGGATACACATGAAAACAACTGTTTCTCTGTCCTTGCAACCTCTGCTCTTCCCAAATCATCAAATGCACCCTCCCCATCAACTCCCCTAATCAACATTACATAGTAATTTGGGAGAAAAGCTTCTGGAAAAACGCTAAGAAAGGTACGTCTCCTCCTGTAACGTCAGCTCTATGCAGAGTCAACAACATGGCTGCCCCAACTGGGACGATAATGAGCTGCTTAGCTACTGCGTATTGGACACAGAAGTCTACAGAGTGGGTGTGATCTGATGCTGGGCTCTCAGGAATTATGTCCTGGTGAGGAACAAGCCCGACTTTCTGAAATAAACATAGCTCTTGAACTAACACATGACATGTGAATTAAGAACCAGTATAAAAACCTGCATAAACAGAGTACAAATCTAGCAGCTGATGGAGAGTCAAACTTTTAATTTCTGAGCATCTCTTCTCTACAACGGCAGCATGTTAAACATCTATTTGGGAGAAGGGTGACTGGCAGACAGGATCCAGAGGATTTCTTCTGGGAACTGGCACCTGTTTTATAAGCTAGCCACTCTGCACATGTCCCTGAGTCAACGAGGTCTCCTGAGACCCGCCCCCACTCAGGCCTGTCCTACTCACCTGGTGGGGTCCTGCTGGTCTCCACTTCTGGAGCAGCCTTTGGGGAGTCCAAGGTGGCAGGAGGCTTCTCGGCAGGGTCTCCAATGGCTTCGTCCATCATCTCATCCTCCTTCTGCAGGTTTTCCATTCCTTCTGCTTCTTCTTCCTCTTCTTCCTCAGGCTCAGAATTCTCTTCCTGGGAGTTCTCTTCCTCAGACTCACCCTCCTGACTCATGCGCCTTTCAGATGCAAGCCAAGTCAGTTTCTCCATTGTTTCCTGCAAACCCCCCCCAAAGAGTGTGCGTGAGGGCTGTAATAGCTCACCAAGGGCTGACTGCACAGAGTTTTTCAGAAGGAGCTGCGGCTAATCAACTGGTGAGGGAGGATGAGAAGCGGATGGTAAAGGGGGTGATTGGGGATTTTTGGTTTTGTTTTTTGGCCACACTGTACAGCTTGAGGGATGTTAGTTCTGTGAAATATTTCTTGCCATATTGGAGGACAAAAAATGTCACAGCTATCAGTGATTCATGGCCTCCTAATGTGAATGAGGGCTCTCAAAAGGGAACACAAGGCCTACAATCCAGAAGATGCCAACACCCAGTGACGGGTAAGGAACTGGAGGGGAATGGGTATCATGCAAGAGCAGCCAACCACCATCCTCGCCACCCTTCAAGGTGACAGGAAACAGGATTTGGCCCCAGCCTGGAGAATCCCAGGGATGTGGGAGCCTGGTGGGCTACCGTCTATGGGGTCGGACAGAGTCGGACACGATTGAAGCGGCTTAGCAGCAGCAGCAGCTCAGGTGCGTATGAAAGGAATGAATTCAGTGAGCCCAGAGGCTCCATCTTGCCACACATAGAAGACTAAATTCTTTAACTTGACTTGATATCTGGTTCTCCTTACTACTTAATAATAATCTTTGATGTTCAGACTTCCTACCCTCTCTGCTGCAAACTGTATAGCCTGACTCCCCCTCCTGCTTCCTCAGAGCAGTTCCTCAGAGAACTGAGATGCTGCCTCCCAAGTTCAGAATCCTTAACATTCCTACCAAATAAAATAACTCTCTACTCTGAGGTTGTGATTAATTTTTTAGTTAACAGTTTCCTGACCAGAAATCGAACCCTGTTCTGAGCAGTGAAAGCACCAAGTCCTAACCCCTGGACCACGAGGGAGTCCCTGAACAGATGAGATTTGAAAGGTTTCCCCTGAAGGTAATTTTCCTTTCCAAGGGTCGATACTAATGACCCATTTTCTTTAGTTATTTAAATTGTGCTCAGGAAATTCAATTTAATGTTTCAACGAGTTTAAATCAAATATAATATGTAACATTGAACTCTTTCCCTCTTCTCTCACCTCAACTCCCAAACTATGCTCCGTAATACATTCAAAAGTCAAAAATGATTTTACGACTATCTCTAGTGCAAAAAGCAAGCAGGTGGCCTTTCGATACATTAAATCTATTACTGAATCCACAAAATATTGGAGAAGAGTGCCCAACTCTCACCTGGAGTTCTGGGACAGAAAGTACAGATTCCTCAGAAGCGGATGACATCTCGTCTTCCTCATCCTGGGTAAGGTCGTCAAAGTCCTCTTCTTCCTCTTCCTCTGGCCCATCCTTCTCTCCCGCAGCTTCTGGTCCTGCTGGGGTCCCCACCGACTGACCATCAACGCTGGATAAGTCTTCAGGCTTCCCCAGGGGGCTGCTAAGCACCATCTCAGGGTCAGTGGAGAAGGAAGCGTCCCTTGGGGACCCTTTGCTCACGTCGCCTGAGTTTCCTTCACCAGGAGGCTCTTGAGAGGCCGAAAGGGTTTGAGCTGCTTGACTCCTCTCCTCCTCCTGCTGTAGGCCTGTCTGTTTCTTCCCCTCTCTAGGCCCGCTTGACTCCTCACTTGGGAAGCCACTGTCCACCTCCACAGAGTGTTCTTCTTTGATTTCATCATGGCTGTCCTGCTCCAGGGATCCGCCACAGGTGTCCTCCCCAGGGTCTTTAGGCTCTGTCTTAATGATTTCCTCTAAATCCTCAGGGCAGGTGCTCAGAGATTCTCGGAAACCCTGAGGCAATGGTTCGGGGGCCTGTCTCCCCTCCTCTGTTTTCACAATAGTCCAGCCATAGGTGCTGCTCTCCGACAACTGTTCCTGGCACACTCTGTCTGTAGCTGGAGGCCCTGGGCTGTGCTCCTCTTTGGGGAAGACAGCAGCACAGAGAGGAGAGGGTTCCCGAGGTTCTAATTTGGGCTCGAGGCCTTGAGAGGCATTTTTCCCCTCTGTCAAGGGACAACCTATGTCTACATTCACTGGAGCTTTATCTTCAGGGGTAGATGGTACAGAAAGATTCACAGAGGTGCCAGAGACAATTAAGGGAGGGATGGAGGAGGCCACAAGGGGCTGGTTCAACGAACAGGGGAAGGGAGTAGGGTTAACCAACAGGGTGGTGATGGGGATGGTCTGAGGACTTTGGGCCACAGCTGCACTGACAGGCTGCATCATGTTGCAGCCACTGCCTCCCTGAGGCAATGGTTCGGGGGCCTGTCTCCCCTCCTCTGTTTTCACAATAGTCCAGCCATAGGCGCTGCTCTCCGACAACTGTTCCTGGCACACTCTGTCTGTAGCTGGAGGCCCTGGGCTGTGCTCCTCTTTGGGGAAGACAGCAGCACAGAGAGGAGAGGGTTCCCGAGGTTCTAATTTGGGCTCGAGGCCTTGAGAGGCATTTTTCCCCTCTGTCAAGGGACAGCCTATGTCTACATTCACTGGAGCTTTATCTTCAGGGGTAGCTGGTACAGAAAGATTCACAGAGGTGCCAGAGACAATTAAGGGAGGGATGGAGGAGGCCACAAGGGGCTGGTTCAACGAACAGGGGAAGGGAGTAGGGTTAACCAACAGGGTGGTGATGGGGATGGTCTGAGGACTTTGGGCCACAGCTGCACTGACAGGCTGCATCATGTTGCAGCCACTGCCAAGGCTCACAACCTTTACCATGGTGGCAGGAACAGTGAAGAAAACAGGCGCAGGGTGGATGAGAGGGGCAGGCTTCAGACAGAGCGAGGCCTTGGGTCCCTTTCTCTTGGAGGCTCTCCGTTTCACACATGGCTTTCGAAACTTAGAAGGAGCAAGGGAGGTATATTTCTAAGAAGACTACATCCCAATTTTATACTCTAGAAACTCCCTGAATTTCCTTTAAGAAACTATCATGTTAACCACCAGTTTTAAAAGGTTAAAGAATCACCAGTGGGGGAGGGAGGGAGGGAGGTGGAGAAATAGAGGAAAGGTGATTGAAGATTTCTTAAGTCCTAATTTTACAGCTAAAGCAGCAGAGGTGGAAAGCAGGCCTTGAACATCCTGCCAGGTTCGTAGTGACCTTCTGCTCCTGACACTTTGAGGAGGAGCGCTGTACCTTTAACCAGAACGGAAGCCGGTGTTCTTCCCTCTCTACAGGCGGCTTCCACTGATGCGGCTGGATCTCCTCACAGCACTTCATTAAAACGGGCAGCTGTTTGGTCTTCTTATAAAACTGAGTGTGAAGAAATAAAACAAGAGTCACATTCCTTCTAGAAACTGCTCTCGTCAGGTTGGGGAGTGTGGTGGGCCGTGGTCTGAGAAACACACACACACACACACACACACATATATACACACACACACAAACAGCATATACTGACTGCTCTGTATTTCAAATTAAGCTAATCCCTAATTAATAAATATTTTAGCATTGCTTAGTATATTCTGATAAGCTCTATTCTGGTCACCAGAAAAGCTTAGGTCACAGAGAAAAGGAAGCGGATGGTTAGAGTCATCAAAAATTAGCTCCTGCTCAGCAGCCGCAATGGGAGTGCCTTAGTAATCCTTATCCTGACCACAGGGAAGCTTCCTTTTAAGCAAATAATGGTGCAAGGAATATTGGAAGGGAAGGAAAGAAGAACGGAAAGACTGAGACAGTTCAGTTTTCAGGGTGAACGAAGAGGGGAATGAGCTTGCACTGACAGTAAGCACTAGGCACTGTGCTACAAGCCGAGCATACAGATAAGGAGGCGGTCCCTGCTCTCAAGGAGCTTACAGACGCTGGAAAGACAGCCAAGTGCAAATCAATCATGAGGGACTTCCCTGGTGGTCAAGCGGTGAAGGATCTACCTTCCAGTACAGGGGACTAGGTTCAATCCCTGCTCCGGGAATTAAGATCCGACATGCCTCAAGGCAACTAACGCCATCGCCACCACTATTCACCCTGTGCTCTAGAGGACAGCAGCAGCCACTACTGAAGCCTGCACGCCCGAGAGCCTGTGCTCCACAAGACAAGCCACCGCAGCGAGAAGCCTGTGTACAGCAACTAGAGTAGCCCCCACTCACCACAACCTAGAGAAAAGCTCACACAGCAACAGAGACCGAGCACAGAAAAACAGATAAATAAATAATAAACGAAAGCAAACAAACAAAAAGATCAGGCAGATTAAACGCATCCACTTGTCTCTATTCCCTGTGAAACCCCATGAAAACAACAGATGGGAAATTTTTAAAGATAAAAGCCTGAAAGAGATGAAATAAAAGGTAAAAGTAACAAAATCTTCAAAGCTAAAGAGCCGACAGATGAGTGGCAAGTGACACAGGACAATGAAGAAAGCCAAATACCATGTGGAGAAAAGGTAAGGGCCAACTAAACTGATGTCAGAGACAGGCAAAAGGATAAGACAACAGATAGCTCCAGAAGTGGAAGAACTAAAAACAGGTCAAGATAAGGAAGACAGGTTTCAAATTTGTTGAAGGGGCAGTGAGACCCTGAATGCTCCCTCTTGTTTGATGGAGCTAGGTGACAGCTTCTTGCCCTACCCTGGCAGAAGCCATGATGGAAAGAACATTCTCTCAACTGAGGCTGTCAGGCATACTAGGACAGGTGTACAATGCCGGCCAAGTACACATGAGAAAACTCTAGCCTCCTTCCTCTACTGCTTTCCCACAAGCCTCTGCCACCAGCTATTAAAGAATATTCAATAAACAACAACAAAAGCTATTAGATATTATGACAGAAGAAGGAACAACTCACCTCAGCAGAAGGGTTAGGAAAAAAAGATGAAATAATATCCCAGAAAATACAAGAAGAAGACAGAGTGATGGGAGAAAAGAAGAAAGACAAGATGAGAGGACTAGCCTGAGAGGTCTAACATCTGACCACTGAGCACCACAGAAGGAGACAGCAGGCCAAAAGAAGGGGAGGAAACCAGCAATGCGAAACTCAAGTACATTTCCCAATACTGGAACCGATGAGTTTCCAAAGTTAAGTTTATCAAGTACCTGGCATAATTAGTAAAACCAGACACATGTAAGGCATATTATCATGAATTTCAAAACAATATTATCATGATTTTCAAAACACTGGAGAAAAAAGAAAATCCTATGTACTCCTAGAGGAGGAGAAAAAAACACGTGTCATATAAAGGTTCAAGAGTCAAAAGAACGTCAACTTTCGAAAGAGCCAGTGCTAGAAACTAGAAGAAAATGGAGTCACTAAATTGTTTCTGACTAAAGTGATTTTCAACCTAGAATGTTAAACCCACTAAAGTGGGAGAAAAGAACACAAACATATTTCAAACTTTTAATTTTGAATAATTATAGTTTCGTAGACAGGTCTCATGTACATTTGTTACAAAGTAACAACAGTTGTATATAAGAAGTAGGTATACAGCACAATAGCAAAACTAGGAAACCGCATTGGTCAAGTCATGTCATGATACACCATGAACACAGGCAATATAAATCTAAAAATTTTCTTCTCAAATATAGGATGTGCTCCACTAAAACAAGGCCAAAAAGTTGTGGGATTCAGAAACAAGAGGCTCCGGACCCCCCTAGTGGTCCAGAGGCGAAGAATCCACGTGGTAGTGCAGGGGGCACGGGCTCAGCCCCTGCTCCTAGAATACTCCACACGCCGCAGGGCACTAGGCCCCCCAACGCTTCCGAGCCCACGCGCTGAAACTACGGCAGCCCGCAGGGCCTGCAGCTTGCGACCTCAAACAAGAAAAGCCACTGCAATGAGAAGCCCACACACCACAACTGGAGGGGAGCCCAACTCTGCACAACCAGAGAGCAGCCTGTGAAGCGAAGCCATGAAGAACCAGCACAGCCGAAAAAGAAATAAAAATACTCCTGAAGAAAGAAAGAAGAGGATCCAACCCAAGTAAGAGGTGAAATGAAACCCCAGGAAAATCGTGAAGAAAAACCCAGAGAAGATATCCGTGCAGCAAGCCAAGAGAGCAGCGTGGGTAGAGCGGAGCGGGATCAGAGCGCTCTGCAAAGGACTTCTCTGGACGACGAGGGTGACGGCAGAGCACCTAAAATACCTGAGCACGCTGAAAAGAGAGTTATGAAACGTAAGCAGACTGCAATGAAGCTGGTAATAAGTACACAGTAAACCAAGTCCCACTCACCCTCCAAAAATGCAATCATTAACCCAGGAGAAACAAAATACTCAGCAGGAAAAGCAAAGTAATCATGATACGCTCCCTGGCTCAGCTGTGAGGGGTTTTTACACACTGTTTATAATGTAAACTCTGGAAAAAATCCAACTTACACTGAGATATAACTGAGGTGAAGCAATGAGAGAGTGTGGCGAGAACTGTCTTCATCTTCCATGGTTTCAGTTTAACAGAGAAGGCCTAAATCCAAAAAATCAACTGTAGCAATTCTAAGCATGCTATTCTAGGTCCTAGATATAGAGGTAAATAGACGATCCCTGCAGAAACCTTGCTTAGCAGGAAATGGGGAGAAAAATGATTGTTTTCCATGACAAGATTCACAGAGATATTTTACACTCTTTAGAGCAGTGGTCCCCAACCTTTCTGGCATCAGGGACCAATTCTATGGAAGGCAATTTTTCCACAGGATGGGGCGGGGGACCCATGGAGTTTTTAGGATGATTCTCATAAGAAGCTGGCAACTGAGACCCTCCTGTGCATGCAGTTCACAGTGGGGTGTGTGCTCCTTTGAGAATCTTCAACCACTGCTGATCTGAGAGTAGGTGGAGCTCAGGCGGTGTGTGAGCAACTGAGAACAGCTGTGAATACAGATGAAGCTTAGCTCTCTAGCCTGCCATTTACCTCCTGCTGTGCAGCCGCGTTCCTAACAGGCTATGGACCAGTATCAGTCTGTGGCCTGGGCACCCCCACTTTAAAGTATACTTTATAACTTTGATACAAATATCCAAGTATAAAAATTAAGAAGGATAGAAGTGGACTGTTGCCTGCTCTGTGAAGAAGGTTTAGAGTGGGGAAAATGAAGAGCTAGAGGAAAACAAATTTGATAAGTATTTTTACATCTGAACAATTTATCAGAAATATCCATAACAGGGGAAGAAGATGGTACTCCATAGGAAAATAATAGATCAATGTCCTTGGAAAGGAAAGAAGGCTACTGTGCAGTTAGGAGGTACTAGCGTTAGATAATGGAGAAGACAATGGCACCCCACTCCACTACTCTTGCCTGGAAAATCCCATGGATGGAGGAGCCTGGTGGGCTGCAGTCCATGGGGTCGCTGAGAGTCGGACATGACTGAGCGACTTCACTTTCACTTTTCACTTTCATGCATTGGAGAAGGAAATGGCAACCCACTCCAGTGTTCTTGCCTGGAGAATCCCAGAGATGGGGGAGCCTGGTGGGCTGCCGTCTATGGGGTCGCACAGAGTCGGACACGACTGAAGCGACTTAGCAGCAGCAGCAGCATTACATAAAAGGCTGTTCACTGAGACTGAGAAAAAGAAAAGGAAAGGCTGCACTCAGCCAAGGTGCCCAGCGGAGCGTGCAGGGAGCACTTACTTTAATGATGTTGTCAGGAGCTCTGTTCATGTTGAGGTTCTTGATTCTCACTGTCAACTGGTGGGCAGTCTTGCAAGTGAGAAGGTACTTGCTGATCAGAGGCTTGGGAAACTCGGTCCCTTCAAAGTGCTTCAGGCCTAAAGCTAACAAACTGAGAAGGGGGCAGTGACACTCAATCTCGCTTGACAGTCCATCCTGCTGAAAAGCCTCCCAGACGAACTCCACATTCTGCAACCTACTTCTTCTACATCTAAGTCTTGTACACATTAATGGAAACTCAACAGAAAACGTCAGATAATTACTGGGAACTAAGAAGGACTATGAGAATGAGACTCAATGAGGAGTTCGCATCAAGTGAGAAGAGGGAAAACCAAGTATAAGTCACTAATAAATGTCACAACATGATGTGCTTTACAGTAATAATACAAAGTTTGAGGGAAGAAGAATGGCCCTAAAAAAAACAAATATAAAATGAATATTGGGCATCATATTAGACATATTAAATCCACAGCAATACTATCTCACAACATAACACACTCAGTTACAGTTATCAGTATATAACTGAGTATATACTGATATATAATATAATATATCAGTATATAATATCAGTATACATATTTTCTGATGGCAGTGGGGAAACACACATCAAGAGCCAGGAAAGTGTTTATAATTGTTATCAAATAATCTCACTCTTGAGAATTTACCCAAAGAGATAAAAACTCAAAGAGTTTCAAAAGCCCTGTCCGAAAAGATCCTTGGTGAAGCCTCATTTAGAACAGCTAAACAAGAGAGGGAGGGAAAAGTGGCAAACAAAAGCACTAGGACAGGGTCATTAATACTGCCTGAAAGGACAATATACAGAGACAAAAAAAAAGACAATGGACAGCATGGAATGCAGAAAAGAAAGGTCAAGAATATATTAAGTTAAAAAAAGCAAAACAAAATTATACTTAAATTGCCAATAGTTACATAAATACAGAGAGAAAAATCATTGTGTAAGGGTTGTCAGGATAACAGATAAAAATGTTTTCCTTGAAAATTATCCACTAACAGGACTATGAGGTTAGTTTTTACTATAAAAGACAAAAAACAACTTAAAATGTTTCCAAAACGTGTATGCCATCCCCTAAAAAGAGCTGTATTTGGCACTGATGGAACACGCACATACTGTAGCCCTATGTCCATCTACACTGCTCTCCTTTGTGTCCATTCCTCATTATACAGTATAATCGTATTATCTCAGTATATTTTGTGCTTTTCTCCCTACCCAGTAAATCCTTACTTGTCTTCCGCCTTGGTGAAAAAAATTTTATCCTGGGGATTCTTGGCCTTCAGAGAACACACTGGAAGTAACTCTGGATACATGAAAACCTTGCTTGTGGCTAGGATCCAAGCCACTTGCTTCGGCAAACAGGGCAATTTACAGGCTATAAGAAAAAAAAAATTCATGATAAATAAAACTCCAGAATAAAAGAGGGCTTCACAAAAGCTTCTGAATGCATCTTGGCATTTAGAGAGAGCCAACCCTACCTAACGTGATGCCCTTCCATACACATACCCCTCTCCCAAGTCTCCACAATCATTCTCAGCCTAACGTATCAAAAAGATAAAGTTAAAAATTGATTGTCTTTTTGTTTCCTGTGTGGAACACTTAACACACTAAGTAACATAAACACTTATAAAGTACCAAGTAATACCTGGCAACCCGCTCCAGTATTCTTGCCTGGAGAATCCCATGGATGGAGAAGCCTGGTGGGCTACAGTCCACGGGGTCGCAAAGAGTCGGACACGACTGAGCAACGTCACTTCAGTGTATGCTCAAAAAATTTTTACCTCCTTCCCCCTTTAAATCCTTGAAAGAAAAGTGACCTTCAACAATGCTTTCTTCCAGGATAAGATTCCAACTTCTTTAATCTCCCTCACAAATATGGTATTCCAAATTTCTATTTGATTCTTACTTAACTTTCATTAAATTCTCCCAGATTCCTCCTGAGGTTGGGAACAAAAAAACCATAAAGAAGATGAGACAATTCAGTCTCATTCATTTCTATCTTGCTGTCTAAGCCTCTCAATTTCCAGGCATTTCTGTCTTTCCAGAGATAAATACCTCTAGAGTTACATTTCTGCTTGCAAAAATGTTATTTTTATATCCCCAGAAGAAAAACACAGGACCCTATACATGTAACTTATAACTGTGCATGCACGCACAGTTGGATCCAACTCTTTGCAATCCTATCACTGTACCCCAACAGGCTCCTCTGATCAAGGGATTCTCCAATGCAAGAATTCTGGAATGGGTTGCCATTTCCCACTCCAGGAGATCTTCTCAATCCAGGGACTGAACCCGCATCTCCACTGGCAGGCTGATTCTACACCACAGACACACTTCAAAGCCCAAGTTATAACTGTAGTCTGGTGTTAAATTTTCATTACCAAAATATAACTAAAAAAGTTGTCTGTATCTATCATATAATGCCCTTAAATTCAACTATATTCTACTGAATTGTAAGAGTCAGGGATTTAAAATCAAATCCAAAGACAAATCTGAATCCAGATCAAGCCACAACTAACTTGCTAAACCAGGAACAAATCAGAAACAAATATTTGCTTTAAGGGAATGGCAAATACTTACTTAAAACTACAGACCAATGAATGGTAGAAATCAAACCTGGAAATTTCTTTGAAATACTGAACAGGCAAATGTACAACATTTTTACTTTGTTCCTAACTCCCAAATCAACATAATTGGAGATACTACTATAATCATGGGAAATAAAATGATCCTAATGAAGACGAGAGTAAAAACCTAATAAATACAACCTGACTTTACCATTTGACTTCCACCTTTATCTTGATATCAGTTTGTCTTGACCTAACTGCTAATACTTCCCCTCATATCTATTTAAGTCCAATTATTAGCAATGAGTGCCACATCTCTACCTCCCACATCCCTGTCCTGTTCACTGACTCCATCCTCCACTTAAACCCAAGTATTATTACCTAGTTGTCCAAGTTAGGTAATTGACACAAAGGAAGGATAAAAGAGAGAAGGAAGAAATTACAAATACCCGTCTCCTCCAACCCTAGGAAATTATCAGTGGTCTGTGGGGTAAGACGGCCACCTCGCACGGCAAGTAAACACTTAGAGCGGACCATCTGTTCCCTACCAGTCTTCTTCACAGTTTTTCGAGGACTCCAGTCAACGCTGACATGTGTGCTGAAGTCTTCAATGAGCTTCATGGCTCCCATCAGGTTACAGGGTTGGAACAAGGTCTGAAACTTGGAGTTGAACTGATGATGGAGGGCGATGGAGCTTTGAGCAAAGGTTCCCAGCTCTTTCTGGGAAAACAGGACACAAAGGACATCTAAGTTCCAGACAATACCAGTAGCCCTTAGCCTCTGAGAGAAAACCAGTCTTTCCTACAACAGGATAAAAACAGATAAAAATCATTCTAAGAACTTTCATAATTAACGTTTTTCCATTTGGACTGCTCTTTTGCTGAGTCCTCAGATGTTGAGGCATCTGTGATAATTTGTTCCTGTTTTATTCTCACTCTCAGGGTTCCTCAGCCTTCTGGATATATGTTCTAGTTCCCCAGCTAGAATTAAAATTCTTAAGAGTGAGAGCCATTACTTAAAAAAATAATAATAATAATTCGTTTGTTTCTCTGAATAACACCTAGAACAAGGTATTTCTCATGATCCCCTGAACACAGTAAGAGGGAAACATAATCTGCTGACTATCCAAGGAAGTTCTGACTATGAGGCACCTCAGATTCCAGAGAGAATTACCCGAGAGGCAAAGAATATTGCTATTATTGCCCCCCAAAGTTCACATTTTAAAATGTGAATTTTCTTTGGCCATTCCCTGCTGCTCACGGGATCTTACTTAGCTCCCCAATAAGGGAATGAACCTGGGCCCCAATAGTGAAAGCAATGAATCTTACACCACTGGACCACCAAGGAATTCCCCAAAATTTGAAATTAAAAGCTCTTCCTCCAAAATATTTCAAAGTGCATGAGCAAAATTAATTTTATATGTAAAACACTGATATCGAGCTTAATAAATAAGGAATTCAATAAAAAGAGAAGTACAAAGGCCTAATAAGATGGGAGGATCTACAGGTGAGGAAGAGCACCCAATAAAAAGGTAAGAGAAACAGTCATAGACAATTGAATACACTCTCTGTCCTTTCATGGAAGCAGTAACTTATGTTTTTACAGCAAACACAGGAAGCCATACGAATATCTACCAACACAAACAGGAGAGAAGAATAAATGTAGCTTATGGTGAGTCAACATCGGTGAGAAATGACTGCCTAACTAATTGCACACACAGTTCTTTAGATTAGGGATACTTGAAGCCTTACAAGAAATATCCTGGTGGTACTGGCCTCCGAACTGAGACTGGGGTTGGAACTGGCGAGAAGGTGAATTTGCGTCAAGAGCTGAACATGCTGGGGAGGGAAAGAAAATAATACAGGGTGACATGTTACGATGTTGTCATCTCAGGAACCCAGAAGACCCAGAAGATGTTCGTGACTTTATCCTACATGTTTCACTCTGTAGAGAGACTATGAGAACAACATAGCATCTTGGTGTAAACGTTTTTTCTCAGATGTGTTCCACCTGAACAAACTGACAGAACCAGGGGAAATTTAACTTCAAACTAGAGGGACTAAGATAATAAAAGAAAAAAAGAAAAGAAAAAAAAAAAAACCTACTCTGGCAGTTAAGCTGTGAAATTCAGAAAGGATTTCTAAAGATTCTTAGAAATCTATCATTCTGAAAACTATCAGAGTCCTGATACGCATTCTGACCTGAGCCATACAGACATGAACATGGTGAACCTCAGAACCTTTCAAGGTCCTGACTGACGTGAAGATGCTGTGGTTCTGTGGTTTCAGTGGTTACCAAGACACCTATTTCTGACTTTCACAAGCTGCTAATTTTTGGCTTCATCTCAAAAGATGAAGATGATCCAATATTAACATTACCAAGAAGAGTCTTACCTGCTGCATCTGCTGCTGCAGCCTCTTCCTCTGCGCTGGGTCTAGAATCAGAGTCTGATGAACCTTCTCCCTCTGGGGCTTAACCCTCTCTACTTCCTGCTGCTGTTTGGCTGAAGATTTCTTCATCTTCAGCTGTTCAAGTAGCTCTTTCACGGTGCGATGTTGCTCATTTAGTAAGTTGGCCAGTGGTTCCTCAAACCTATCCCCCACAGGGAGATGATTGGATTTGAATGTTTTCATGGGTCCAAAACATATCCAATTCCTTCCTACCATGGGCTAAGCCAGTCTGAACAACTTCCATCTACTGCTAATCCTCAAGTCTCACTTTAGCCAACAGGCAAACTCCTAGCCTACCCAAATCTTCTCCCCTAGTTGTTAGCAAAGATTCAAATAAGATGGTTCTGAATCGTCCTCCACCTATTCTTCTACAATCAGTACTCTAAGTAATATATTAATGAACGTGGAATTAAACTAAAATCTAAACATACAGTAATGTCTGGATAACAAAGCAGCCAAGGAGCTAACTAATGGGAACCCACGATTTTCGCATCCCAGTGACAGTTACATTAATCTGGAACTTACTCTTAATGGTGATACAGAATCTTCTCAAAGCACAACATCTGTTCTCTAAGCTAGCTGTTACTCCCACCTCAGGTCCAGTTTCTCCTGTTCTCCAGCTCCTATCCATTCAGGTTGCCCTGACTTCCTTTCTTAAAAACTCAAAGATTTTCTAGCTTGGAGTAGAAAAGGCATAAACTAAAACATATGGTGCCCACAAGCATGCTAAGTCACTTCAGTCCTGTCTGACTCTTTGCGACCCTATAGTCTGTAGCCCACAAGGCTCCTCCATCCATGGGATTTCTCAGGCAAGCATACTGGAGTGGGTTGCCATTTCCTAACTCCAGGGGCTCTTCCTGAAACATGGATTGAACCCACGTTTCTTGCGTCTCCTGCACTGGCTGGCGGGTTCTTTACCACTAGTGCCACCCGGGAAGCCCTAAAGCACTGGCAGTTCAGATAAATAGTGAGAAGGTGGTTCTTCCTGTGGTTTCAGTGGTTACCAAGACACCTATTTCTGACTTTCACAAGCTGCTAATTTTTGGCTTCATCTCAAAAGATGAAGATGATCCAATATTAACATTACCAAGAAGAGTCTTACCTGCTGCATCTGCTGCTGCAGCCTCTTCCTCTGCGCTGGGTCTAGAATCAGAGTCTGATGAACCTTCTCCCTCTGGGGCTTAACCCTCTCTACTTCCTGCTGCTGTTTGGCTGAAGATTTCTTCATCTTCAGCTGTTCAAGTAGCTCTTTCACGGTGCGATGTTGCTCATTTAGTAAGTTGGCCAGTGGTTCCTCAAACCTATCCCCCACAGGGAGATGATTGGATTTGAATGTTTTCATGGGTCCAAAACATATCCAATTCCTTCCTACCATGGGCTAAGCCAGTCTGAACAACTTCCATCTACTGCTAATCCTCAAGTCTCACTTTAGCCAACAGGCAAACTCCTAGCCTACCCAAATCTTCTCCCCTAGTTGTTAGCAAAGATTCAAATAAGATGGTTCTGAATCGTCCTCCACCTATTCTTCTACAATCAGTACTCTAAGTAATATATTAATGAACGTGGAATTAAACTAAAATCTAAACATACAGTAATGTCTGGATAACAAAGCAGCCAAGGAGCTAACTAATGGGAACCCACGATTTTCGCATCCCAGTGACAGTTACATTAATCTGGAACTTACTCTTAATGGTGATACAGAATCTTCTCAAAGCACAACATCTGTTCTCTAAGCTAGCTGTTACTCCCACCTCAGGTCCAGTTTCTCCTGTTCTCCAGCTCCTATCCATTCAGGTTGCCCTGACTTCCTTTCTTAAAAACTCAAAGATTTTCTAGCTTGGAGTAGAAAAGGCATAAACTAAAACATATGGTGCCCACAAGCATGCTAAGTCACTTCAGTCCTGTCTGACTCTTTGCGACCCTATAGTCTGTAGCCCACAAGGCTCCTCCATCCATGGGATTTCTCAGGCAAGCATACTGGAGTGGGTTGCCATTTCCTAACTCCAGGGGCTCTTCCTGAAACATGGATTGAACCCACGTTTCTTGCGTCTCCTGCACTGGCTGGCGGGTTCTTTACCACTAGTGCCACCCGGGAAGCCCTAAAGCACTGGCAGTTCAGATAAATAGTGAGAAGGTGGTTCCAGCATTAGCCTACCAAGCATTAGCCCTCTAAATAAATTCCTCCTCCACGCTTTCTATCGCTACCTTCCCACCCACACCTCCTGAGAGAGAGAGAGAGACTCTGTTGGGGGCTAAAGTAAGAATCCAAATGCTAGTTCTGAGGGAGAGACAGAAGAAGACACTCAAGCTGCTATTCTATGAAACCAGGATATAACCTGTTCAAGCAGCTATGAACCTTCTCCCTCTAGACTGTAGCAGGTTAATAAATCCTCTAGACTGTAGCAACAGCTAAATGATAATTTTTTTTTCAATAGCCTCTGAGGATAAAAATTATGTTTCTTTTTACAGTATTTACTGCAAGAATGGACAGGCACAGGGTGAAAATCTAAAGAATGAGACTGTCTTCCATACAGTTTTACTGAGAACTGAAAACTCTGGATTATCTGCATAACTAGCAGAGGAACAGAAGAACAGAAGCAGGAAAAAAGCTAGATAAGGAAAAGAGCCTGCATCTGATTTTAATAAGAATTACTTGGATGGACAGTTAATAAGGGGAGCACAGTTAATGCACTTTCCATGTGATATTTTAATTATTCAAATATTAAGCTAGGTTTGCATTTCCAGCTGAAAAAAAGCAGCATCAGCCCAAGCAGAGCAACTGAATATCAGAAGGTAACTGAACTGGAATAAGAATTTTTAAGTAGTTATGTAATTCCCAAATTTTTAAAGTTCATACACAGAGGTGCATAGTGGAAATGAAATATGTTTACTGATCAAATCCCATGATAAAAAGTGCTTAGGTTCTATTCTGCTACACTAGAATTTTTTTCTATGAAATGTTGGGAGAAGTGGGTCAAAATACAGACTCTAAGATATCCTGAAAATGTTCTCCAAAAAAAAGAGGTAAATATGTAAGGTGACAGAAGTATTAATTAAATTCATTGGGGAAATCCTTCTGCAATTGATGTGTATATCAAATCATCACACTGTGCACTTTCAATGCTTTCCAATCTTATCTGCCGATTAAAACTCAACAAACCTGGGGGGAAAAAGGAACTCTAGAGATTTCTTTTGTGATTATATTATGGTATTTAATGTAATGGAGAATGGCTGATGCTTCTGACTTTTACACATTGGTTAGTATACCTTGTCTTTTTCACTAAATCGCATGTTACCTGAAGGTCTAGCTTTCAGATGGATCCAGAGCTCTCCAGTTAAAGCACAGAACTAATTAAAGGCTATGAGTCTTTGGGTTTTGCTTTGTTCCACGCACAGCACAAACCATCCCCTGACATCCAGCCAGTACCTAATGACAGTATGCTGCTACTCAGAATGGATAACAAAGTACGGATGAACTCTGCAAACTCAACACAAATATAGGGGGGGAAATTAAAGCCTCTACCTTCTGGATGGGACAACAGAAGTGCTAATTCATGTGAAGAGGACAGTAAACATATTTCAGACTCCAGGGCATTACCGCAGGTGCTTCATGGTTTGCTCAGTTAATGCCCTGGAGACTAACGAAGGTTCATTAACTTTTACTAGATGTTAACAGCAAACAGAAGAACAAAAGGGACATAGTGGCTATTAAACTTTGGAGTAGCTTCTGTGGCTGGCCACGCAGAGTCCTACACACCTCTCCAGCACCACTCCCCTGGAGAAGCTGCTGCGGATGCCAGCTACTGCTTTTTCTCCCTTCCCAAACAGATACAGCTTGGTCTAGAGCTGCACTGCCCCATAAGAAGGAGAATTATTCACTTCACACCCAACACCCCCATGGGGCTCAGCATCCTTATAACAGTAACAGCAGGTAGTCAGGGATGAGAAATTGTTAACCAAAACTTCTGAAAACTCCCTCTCAGACATACATTTTTCCTCTACTCTAGCTCTCAAGGTCTTTGGTTAGCCTACCGTAAGGCTTGAGGGGTGTTAAAGTTAGGCCGAGGCTCAGCCACACGTTCCTCCTCTTCTGGGCCGTCATCTTCCATATTGGAGAATCCCATCTCATCTTGAAACTGAGGGCAAAGGAAAAGAAGGATTTTTCTGGGGAATGGGCATGTAAAAGTCACTTCAGCAATGACAGGGGAAAAAGAAGACTAGTTTACAGGACTTCAATAATGCTGGCACACAGACAGAGCTTGCACTGGAATCTCTCTCACTTCTGGGCTTGCACAGTTCTGCACATGGAATAATCTTTATGCCAGAAAAACAGTTTCTCAGTCTATCACCCTGTGGTGGTAAAGACACACCACAGATAACTCAAAATGATCAGATTACACTGGCACACAGAGAGAGCTTGCACTGGAATCTCTCTCACTTCTGGGCTTGCACAGTTCTGCACATGGAATAATCTTTATGCCAGAAAAACAGTTTCTCAGTCTATCACCTTGTAGCGGTAAAGACACACCACAGATAACTCAAAATGATCAGATTACCTTTCAAGAGAGAAATGTACAAGAAAGGGAATTATCTGTGCTCAGAATAATCTAAAATTAGTTTGTAATCTTTAAGGATTATCATGTGATAGTTGAAGAAGCTATCTAAAAGCTTAAGGAAAACTTTACTAAGATATGGATAATCAAAGTTTATTAGTTACCAAAATCTCCTGTCATTACATTCTCTCTTGGGTGGACTGAGGCTAAAGGACAGAGCTTGCTGAAGAATCCAAAGCTCTTTAGCATAGAATCCAGAGCTTTAGTATCCAGAGCTCCCATTCAAAGATCATTACTCACAGTTTCAAACAGCTCTTCCATCAGTTCATTCACTTCCTTTTCTGCAAAAAACCCAAACAGTATTTTGTTGCCACATGTTTATTTCATTTTGCAATACAGGAAATTTCAAGAAAACAAAGAAAGTTTTTTTCAGCAAGGCTTTTGACAAAAATCTTCATATGTATTAATATCCATCATTCACTCATTCATTTAAAAACATTTATTGAACAACTATATGCCTTAATCTCTGTTCTAGATACTCAGATACATGACAGAAACTTACTCTCATGAAGCTTAAATTCTAGTGAGAAAATAAAAACGTAAGCTAGATGATTTTATAATGAGATAAATTCATAGTCTGTTGGCCTATCCTACTGAATGGAATCAAGAGAGAAGTCTCCAGGAGTGTGTCAAAGGACTCTATCTTTGGGCCTGAACTATTCAGCAATCCCATCCACAACCTAAAACACCCAGAAAACACACTTATCAAATCTGCAAACAATATAAAGCTAAAAGGGATCACCAGACCAACAGATGACACATTCAGAGTTCTAATTTTCTCAAATTAATTGGATGAGATATAATGGGGATAAATTTAAAGTCTTACATTTAGGATTTTGAAAAATAAATTTCTTAAGTGCACAAAAAGATCAATATGACACACTGGCTCCAAAACAGTGCTTGTGACCAAGAAGGCAAGCATATCACTGAATCACAGCAGAGTGTGATCATCACTATAAAAGCCCTTCTCAAGAGGGCATTAAAAAAATAAAATCCAAATGTTGGTGAGGATGTGCAGCAACTCGAACTCTAAAAACAATGTGCAAGGAAAGACACTTTGAAAAAAGGTCTGGCAATTTCACAGAAAACTAAGTATAGATTTACTTTATGACCAATGATTCCTCCCCTAGAGAGCTGACCCAAAAGATATGAAACATGTCCACAAAACTTTTAAAGAAAGGTCAGAGCTATCTTTATTCAAGATAGCTAGAAATTAGGTGTCTATCAACACCTGGGGATTGATGGCAAATAAACAAATTGGTATATTTATACACTGGAATCCTACTCAGCGATAAAAAGGAAGGAAATCAAGTAATACAAGCAATATTCATGAATTTCAGAAACATCATGCTAAGTGAAAGATGCTTTACAGAACACATACTATGATTCCATTTACATGAAGTTTTAAAAGAGGCAAGTCTAATCTATGATATAAGAAAACAGAACAGTGGTTTCACCAGGGAGGATGATGTGGGGACTGATTTGGAGGGACAAGTAGGTGCTTTTGGGGGTGATGAATCTCTATCTTCTTAGGGGTTGAGTACACCCCCTAACAAAGAGGTATGGCAAACCTCACTGAATGGTACACTAAAGATTTCTATACTACAGTACAAATACATTACCTAAAAAGAAAATCTGTAAAGAATACTGAGTTCTAATTAATGATATGCATGCTGAAATGTTTAGATATCCACAACTCACTATGAAATGCTTTAAAAAAAAACAAGGATTAACAGATGGATAGAGAAATAGATAGAGAGCTGCATAATTAATATATGAAAACTTAACTGCAGAAGCTAGGTGGTGGGTATATGGGTGCGTGTGTGTGTGCGAAATCGCTTCAGTTGTGTCCAACTCTTTGCGACCCTATGGACTGTAGCCCATCAGGCTCCTCTATCCATCGTATTCTCCAGGCAAGAATACTATAGTGGGTTGCCATACCCTCTTCCAGGGGATCTTCCCAACCCAGGGACTGAACCCTATCTCCTGAAACTCCTGTACTGCAGACAGATTCTTTACCTCTGAGCTACTGGGGAAGCCCGGGTATATGGGTGTTCACATGTTTGAAAAGTTTCATAAAAACATGTAATGTAGAAGAAATTTTCTTAAATATATAGGCTAATATCCAGAGGAAGGTAACTTGGGTGCTGAACTGTGGAAAGTCTGACATTTAGAGAACTGAAGAAACTTGGTAAGTTTAGCATAGTAAAGAAAAATGTAGGAAAAGAAACATACTATATTATGTACACTTGGTAGTAAGTTACCTTTTTTAGGAACAAAGGAAAAACAGAGACATATAAAAGATTCAGGTTTAGTAAGGAAAATGTTAATTGAGGAGGTGTTCAAGAGCAGGACACAGCATCTGCAGAACTGATGAACTCCCTGTCACCAGAGGTTCCGAAACAGATTGAAAGGTCACATCAGAGAAGCTATGAACAAATGCTTAAGTGTGAGGAAAATATACATAATCACAGAAGCATTCCAGACTCTGTGATTCTAAGCTTCTTTATTTTTAAATTTTTATCATTCACATAAGTCCTCTTAAAAGAACTGTAATTAAACATGATAACGTAAGACAACAAGGGGTAGAAACAAAATTAAAATTCTATCCCAGTTTTTACTTACAATCACAGAACGCTATAACTAGAAAGGAGGACCCTCCATTCAGGCATCCCAGAAAAGTCTACTCTTCGGCAAATATTGTCAGCACCGTGAAAAACACTTGCTCAAAGGCAACAAATAATACAAAAATCATGAGAAACTCACAGTCTAGTGGAGGAGACAAGATATAAATAAGCAATTATGAGAGAGATGAGCATTAAAAAGGACATATAAAATCATATGGAATACAAAGCAAGAAAGTCAATCCTCAGTGAGGAGGATCTCACTGAGAAATTACAGTTGATTCTTAAACAACATGGAATCGAACTACATGAGTCCACTTATATGCAGATTTTTTTCAATAAATTTATTAGAAAAATGGAAGGGGATGTGCAACAATTTGAAAAAACTCTCAAATCGCAGTCTAGAATATGAAACATTTAAGAGAAAGTGAGGTATGTCATAAACACATAAACTATATGTAGATACTAGTCTACTTTATCATTAACTATCATTAAAATATACACAAATCTACTCTGAAAGTAAAAATTTATCAAAATTTATGCAAACGCAGACCACACAAAGTGCCACTCAGAGAAACACAAATTAAAGATTCAGTAGGAAATCATAACTGCATAAAATTAACTGTGGCATACACTGTACTTCTGCAATAATTTCATAGTTACCTCCTGTTACTAGCTGAAGTGCAGAAGCCCAGTCATGACATTACAAGAAAACGCTAAATTGCCTGATATGTACCAGAGACTATGGTCTAGTTTATGACCTGGACTATCCTTCTCTATAAAGCTGCTCACCCCCAAAGCCTTGAAAGAAAAAGATAAACAGGAGTTACCAGTCTTTGGATATAAAAAAAAGAAGGCCCTTTCTCTGGATTGGTTTCATCAATGCTTTGTCCCTGAAGTCAGGAAATACCTTGTGTTTTAAGCTTCTTTTGATATTGGACAATGCCCCTGGCCACCCAGAGCCCAGTGAATTCAACACTGAAGGTGTCTTAAGTGGTGTCTCGCCTCCGAACACGTCTCTAATTCAGCCTTCAGATTAGCAGTCATAAGGATCTTTAAGCCTCATTACATATGATACTCTACGGAAAGGATTATTAGTGCTACAGAAGAGTCCTCGATGAAGAGAATGTTAGTCTGGAAGAAGGATTACACTATTGAAGATGCCATCGCTGTTAAAGAAAAACCCAAGAAAGCCATCAAACCTGAAACAATAACTCCTCACTGGAAAAAACCGTGTTCAGATGTTATGCATGAATTCACAGGATTTACAACAGAGCCAATCAAGGAAATTATGAGATTGTGAATACAGCCCAAAAAACATGGGGGTAAAGATTCAACTTTTGGATCTTAGAGAAATTCAAGAGCTAACAGACACCACACCAGAGGAATTAACAGAAGATGACTTGATGGAGCGCTTCCAGACCAGTGCCAGACCATGAGCAAGAAGACAAAGGAGAAGCTATGTCAGAAAACAAACTGGTATCAGACAATCTGGCAGAAGAGTTCTGATTATTCAAGACTCCTTTTGATTTCTTTTACATGAAGCCTTCATGATATATAGGCTCTGAAACCGAAGCATATGGTGGGGAGAGGGATTGGACCATACAGAAACATATTTAGAGAAATGAAAAAGCAAAAAGTCAGACAGAAATTAAATGTATTTCCATAAAGTTACACTCTCAGCCACCCTTTCCTCCTCCACCACCTCTTCTGCTTCTGCCACCCTTGGGAGAGCAAGACCAACGCCCTTCTTTCTCCTCTTCCTCCCCAGCTGATTCAATGTGAAGACAAAGAGACAAAGGCCTTTATGATGATCCACTATGACTTAATGAACAGTAAACAGTCACCATGCCTACAGTTAATAAACTTATCTGTGGTGGATGTGTTTGCCTGTGCGTGGAAATTTAATAATTGTATGGCAAGAAGTGTATGAGATGTTTTTGTGTCATCATCATTATCATCGCCCAAGTATTAGAAAATCTTGTGCAAGACTTGTATTGAAATGGATAACCTATCCGCACATAGGCATAAAGTGAGTGATATAACATAAAATTAACTATGTGGTAGGGCTTCCCTGGTTGCTCAGACAGTAAAGAATCTGCCTGCAATGCAGGAGACCCAGGTTTGATCCCTGAGTTGGGAAGATCCCCTGGAGGAGGAAATGGCAACTCATTCCAGTATTCTTGCCCGGAGAATTCCATGGACAGAGGAGCCTGGCAGGCTACAGTCCATGGACTTGCAAAGAGTCGGACATGACTGAGCAACTAACACTTTCACTTTCAACTGTGTGTTAGTTTTATTACTGATTCATAATTATGCTTTCAAAGAATTACATTATCTTACAGTATGCCTCTCTCTTGTAATTAGAGAAACCCTGTATCAATCTATCACAATTATAAAAAATTTAACAGTGTTACCAATCCTGTTCATGAATATACTTGTCTCTAATTCAGCCTTCAGATTAGCAGTCATAAGGATCTTTAAGCCTCATTACATATGATACTCTACGGAAAGGATTATTAGTGCTACAGAAGAGTCCTCGATGAAGAGAATGTTAGTCTGGAAGAAGGATTACACTATTGAAGATGCCATCGCTGTTAAAGAAAAACCCAAGAAAGCCATCAAACCTGAAACAATAACTCCTCACTGGAAAAAACCGTGTTCAGATGTTATGCATGAATTCACAGGATTTACAACAGAGCCAATCAAGGAAATTATGAGATTGTGAATACAGCCCAAAAAACATGGGGGTAAAGATTCAACTTTTGGATCTTAGAGAAATTCAAGAGCTAACAGACACCACACCAGAGGAATTAACAGAAGATGACTTGATGGAGCGCTTCCAGACCAGTGCCAGACCATGAGCAAGAAGACAAAGGAGAAGCTATGTCAGAAAACAAACTGGTATCAGACAATCTGGCAGAAGAGTTCTGATTATTCAAGACTCCTTTTGATTTCTTTTACATGAAGCCTTCATGATATATAGGCTCTGAAACCGAAGCATATGGTGGGGAGAGGGATTGGACCATACAGAAACATATTTAGAGAAATGAAAAAGCAAAAAGTCAGACAGAAATTAAATGTATTTCCATAAAGTTACACTCTCAGCCACCCTTTCCTCCTCCACCACCTCTTCTGCTTCTGCCACCCTTGGGAGAGCAAGACCAACGCCCTTCTTTCTCCTCTTCCTCCCCAGCTGATTCAATGTGAAGACAAAGAGACAAAGGCCTTTATGATGATCCACTATGACTTAATGAACAGTAAACAGTCACCATGCCTACAGTTAATAAACTTATCTGTGGTGGATGTGTTTGCCTGTGCGTGGAAATTTAATAAT
Organism: Cephalophus harveyi; assembly: GCA_006410635.1. Taxonomy (NCBI): domain Eukaryota; kingdom Metazoa; phylum Chordata; class Mammalia; order Artiodactyla; family Bovidae; genus Cephalophus; species Cephalophus harveyi. The sequence continues at coordinate 79,143 of SJYT01017552.1, forward strand.
TGTATGGCAAGAAGTGTATGAGATGTTTTTGTGTCATCATCATTATCATCGCCCAAGTATTAGAAAATCTTGTGCAAGACTTGTATTGAAATGGATAACCTATCCGCACATAGGCATAAAGTGAGTGATATAACATAAAATTAACTATGTGGTAGGGCTTCCCTGGTTGCTCAGACAGTAAAGAATCTGCCTGCAATGCAGGAGACCCAGGTTTGATCCCTGAGTTGGGAAGATCCCCTGGAGGAGGAAATGGCAACTCATTCCAGTATTCTTGCCCGGAGAATTCCATGGACAGAGGAGCCTGGCAGGCTACAGTCCATGGACTTGCAAAGAGTCGGACATGACTGAGCAACTAACACTTTCACTTTCAACTGTGTGTTAGTTTTATTACTGATTCATAATTATGCTTTCAAAGAATTACATTATCTTACAGTATGCCTCTCTCTTGTAATTAGAGAAACCCTGTATCAATCTATCACAATTATAAAAAATTTAACAGTGTTACCAATCCTGTTCATGAATATACTGTAATGTTGTTCAGGTGCTAAGTCGTATCGAACTCTTTGCACCACCTCTGGCTCCCCTGTCCTTCACTATCTCCAAGAGATATCGCTCAAATTCATGTCCACTGAGTCAGTGATGCTATCTAACCATCTCATTCTCTGCTGTTCCTTTCTCCTTCTGCCCTCAATCTTTCCCAGTATCAGGGTCTTTTCTAATAAGTCAGCTCTTCACAGCAGGTGGCCAAAGTACTGGAGCTTCAGTTTCAGCATCAGTCCTTCCAATGAATATTCAGGGTTGATTTCCTTTAGAATTGACTGGTTTGATCTCCATTCAGTCCCAACAGTTCAAAACCATAAGTTCTTCGGCACTTGGTCTTCTTTATGGTCCAACTCTGACATCTATAGATGAATACTGGAAACACCAGAGCTTTGACTATATGGACCTTTGTCAGCAAAGTGATGTCTCTGCTTTTTAATATTTTGTCTTCCAAGGGGCAAATGTCTTTTAATTTCATGGCTACAGTCACCATCTGCAGTGATTTTGAAGCCCCAAAAAATGTTACTGCTTCCACTTTTTACCCTCCTATTTGCCATGAAGTGACGGGAGTGAATGGCAGGATCTTAAGGTTTTTTTAATGACTGTAATACTGTATGCCATAAAAATTTTGTAACAATTCTTTCATCAGTGTATAGGCAGGGTATTGTGAAGCAATTTTATCAATTACACTACATCAAGCTATCATACTGCTGCTTCTTCATTAGCTTTAACTGTACGGACCTTTGTCAGCAAAGCGATGTCTCTGCTTTTTAATATGCTGTCCAGGTTTGTCATAGCTTTCCTTTCAAGGAGCAGACCTCTTTTAACTTCACAGCTGCAGTCACTGTCCGCAGTGATTTTGGAGCCCAAGAAAATAAAGTCTGTCACTGCTTCCACTTTTCCCCCTTTTGTTTGCCATGAAGTGATGGGACCTGATGCCATCATCTTAATTTTTTAATGACTGTTAACACTGTACGCCATAAAATTTCTGTAACAATTCATTTATCTATAGGCAAGAGTACTGTGAAGCAATTCTATCAGTTACACTAGGCTATCATCAAGCCATCATAGCGTTGCTTCTTCATTATCAATACATGAATCCTTATACCAGTAAATACGAATTTCTTTTTCACATTCTCTTTTCATTTTTCATATCCAGTGCTTGTGACATGTATGTCTACAGTATTCTGTGTCATATGAGATAATATTAATGTAGATACTGACAGATGATTCATCTTGTAAACAGATTAACACAAACTCACATTTGGCAGTATGGATAAAACAGTAGTATAAAAATGTATTTTGTCTTACTTATGATTTCCTTAATAACATTTTCTTTTCTCTAGCTTACTTTATTGTAAGAATATAGTAAATAAAACACATTACATACAAAATACATGTTAATCAACTATTTACTGTATTGCTAAGCCTTCAACAGGAGGCTACTAGCAGTTAAGTTTAGGGACAGTCAAAACTTCAAGTCAGATTTTTCACTGCACACTGGTTTAGCACCCCTAGCCCCCAAGTTCTTTGAGGTCAACTGAAGAAAGTCACAGACAAACAAAAGGGGAAGGCAAATGTATTCCAGGATGAGAACTAAACTGGAATGCAATCTCCTCCTTTTCTGCTTCAAGCAAATAATGTTTCATAACCACCAGCACATGACACTGTGGACCAGTCACTCCCTGACTCTTCCCTTGGTTTCTGAAACACAAGACTTTCTTGGTTTTTCCCAAACTTTCCTAGACAGTCCTTCAGTTTTCTCAAAATCTAAATCCTCAAGCCTTTTTTTTCTACACTTTCTCTTTGATTCTTGGTGCTTTCCTTTCAATGCTTCTTCTAACCTTAATTGTCATAAGATACCAAAATAAATGGAAGACCTTCATAAAGAAAATGACTCTCTAATCTCAAAAACAACATGAAAGATGAACTAAAGCAACTAAACAGAACATTTAAAGGATTGTGTTTACATAATTCTCTCTGCACAAAGACCTACATTATTTAGGTACATAATAAACACTTTTAGATACTGATAAATCTTTCTTCATAACCTTGTCAAGAGCCAACATTTTACCTTCACCATATGGTGTATATTATCCAAGTACAGGGACTTGCACACACTCAATACAAATCAACAGTTTCTGAAACATGTTATTCATTATTGGCAAACTAGCAATGGAATTTTTTTTTTTTAATGACTCAAGCCAAGTTATTGTTTCCCATGCCTCCAATCTTGCTCTTTACCCACCAAAATCAATACATTAAACTGGCATTAAATCAAAATAATATTTCTAAAATCCAAATCAGTTCCTATTGATTTCCTGCTTAAAACTTTTTGACCTTTCTTTTTTGACAGATTAAAAATCAAATCTAAGGTTCTCCATGAACTGAACATTGCTTAACTTTCTACCACAACTCAGATAACTAAATCAAACTACTTACTATTTTCAAAATACATGTATTGCTGTTTCATAATTTCATGGTCTGCAAAAATTCTATTTACAAAATCCCTCTCTGCCCCCATTCACCAAAACCTTCTTATTGCTCCTTCTAAACTAAGGTGAATCATTTTGTGAGTCATTTCTCAAGCCATAGTATACACAGGAAACTATACCCTCTTTTAGGCCACCAATAGATAAGCTATTATTATAGCACCTAGACTTTGTACTGTAACTGTTCCTGTCTGTATCCCCCTACTAAGCTGACATCCTACAGGCAGAGGCCATGTCTTACTCATTTTGGTACAATCACTGCCAAATACTGGACTCAATACATGACTGTGGGATGTTGACAGGATTCCTGAATATAGATGTAAATGTAAAGAATTATAGAAATAAATAGGCAGAGGAAGCTTAAATGTCTTGAGTGGGCTGCTTTACCCTCAAAACTCTGCAAAGTAAACAAAGCTAGATGTGGAAAAGTCAAGAGCAGGACTCATAACACACACAGACTCACTGGTGATTCTTACTGCCCGGTCAGTGCGGAAATCCTCGGTGTCTGGTTCATCAAGGTCTTCCAGGAAATTATATTCTGGATCATCATCATCATCTGCTTCATCTAGGAAAAAAAAAGTTTCAGACACTTATTCAACTGTAAACTCATATCTCTAAAGAATATTAAGATGTTCAGCACCAAGGAAATCTATTTCAATAAAGCACATTTATTTTGAAGTTTTTAATTAATTTATTTATTTTTTGGCCACACTATGTGGCTTGCAGGATCTTAGTTCCCTGACAAGGAATTGAACCCAGGCCCTTGGCAGTGAAGGCAGAGTCCTAACCAGTGGACAGCCAGGGAACTCCCTATTCCTAAGTTTTTAAACTACTTACTCTTCTTTTCCTCAGTGCCTGTGTATAGATTATTTCCCACAACTGACTCATCTCACCTATTCGCCTCACTAAGCTAAGTTCCTTCCTTCCTCCAAACAAGACTTAAAGTTCTCAAAATGCAGCCAAAGTCAAAAAAGTGAGCATATAATTTATCTCAGTAAACCCACTTAGAGTAGTGCATCTCATTAAAATAATATTTTTGCAAAATTCTTTATACAAAGGCATTGACAGTAAAAGAAAAAACAATAACCCAATTCCCAATAATTAAGGAATGACTATAATTAAGATGCCTTAGTGTAAGATAGAAGACACATGCGGAATTTAAGCATTATATACATGTTCAACATATACATGACAAAAGGACAACACAACACTCATATAACACTCATAAGCGTGAAGAAATTATATCCCTACAGTAAGACTCAGAAATAACTAAAAATACACAAAAATACTAAACATTTGTTATATAAGAATACAGAAATATGGATATTTTTCTCCCTCATAATTTTCTCGAATGTTGATGCTATCATGTCTTTTAGATTCTGTCTCACTGTTCACACCTTGTTGGCAAGGCACAAGCGGGGAAGCTGGAAGAAAACTCAAGGACTCACAGGAACTGCAGACGTGTGTCTTCTCTCCAGGCTGGCACAGCGGCCACAGCAGCAGACACACTATATTCTCTCGCGGCTGACCCGGTCAATACACAGCCATAACGCAGCCTCAAGGGCTTTTCAGGTGGAGCTTTCATATGTTTACAGAACAAAAGTGGCCCATGACCAAGTGGGTACATGTGACATACATGCACAGTGCTATAAATGATCTCAGCTGCTACCTAATCGTGTGATTACAAAACATGAGGCGAGTGAGAGAGGCCACGGGGCAAGAAAGCCTGACCATCAGCATCTTGGCTAATCTGCTCTTTCCTTACAATCCACCCCTTCAGGGTCTCTCGCCTCACAATCCATGTGCAGTCCATCTTCCACGATACTCCCTTGGTGAGTTAACACAGACCCTCGAACCCACATTCTACACAGCAGTAGATACAACAACTAACAGTTACATCCCCAATGCAGAGCAAAACCCAATGCCCGGTGTCACCTGGAACTCATGTGGCAGTCGTTGCCCTCATGGGGCTAGAAGAGCCACCCACAGAATGTGGAGTGCCTTTATCTTCCATGGCCAGCCCACCGGCTGCCCTTGTGAGATTGCAGGAAAGCCTCGACAGGCAACTCCACCCCTGCAGGGCTTTTTACTAAGGACCCGCAAAACCACCCACAGGCACCAGGCCCACCCATTCAAAGAGGGATTTCTGCAGCATTCACAGCCCACCCACATGATTCCTTCCAAATGCTTTCACACTTCTAAATCTGCAAGAGAGTCAGAAGTTAGTAACACATCACGGCACACATCCTTCACAGAACCCTGTTCTAAATCTAGGACACAGCCTTCACAGTACACTGTTCTCAATCTGCAAGAGAGGACACAGCTAGATCTAAAGACAGGACACAGCCACTACAGTATACCTTCACACAAATCAGCCCACATTTGCACCCGTGTAACCCCAAAGCAAACTCAATATGCCAGCAAATTTGGAAAACTCAGCAGTGGCCGCAGTCCCTGGGATTTCTTTGGAAGGAATGATGCTAAAGCTGAAACTCCAGTACTTTGGCCACCTCATGCGAAGAGTTGACTCATTGGAAAGGACTCTGATGCTGGGAGGGATTGGGGGCAAGAGGAGAAGGGGACGACAGAGGATGAGATGGCTGGATGGCATCACTGACTCAATGGACGTGAGTCTGAGTGAACTCTGGGAGTTGGTGATGGACAGGGAGGCCTGGTGTGCTGCGATTCATGGGGTTGCAAAGAGTCAGACACGACTGAGTGACTGAACTGAACTGAACCCCAAAGTGGCCCCGGCCAGCTCGGGCCCCCTTCAGGCTCTTCACACTTTCAAGATGGTGCCTGCATGCTCTCCCTCTCTTCTCTCAGTAAGGACTCAAAAAATCCTCCCACAGGAGGCAGCCCACCCCTTCAAAGAGGGGATTATTGTGGCGTTCACAGCTGAATCACGAATCTGTATCTTCAGGATCACAGCTCACATCACAAGTTCATGTAACTGCTTGTATCTCTTGCTCTGGGTGCTTCTCACACCTGGTAAACTGCTGCTCCAGTTGCAGTTGCCTCCATAGCTAGTGTCTGGGAGTTCTCCTGCATTCATCCACATGGTGTGGATGGCAGCACTAATCCATTTCATCAGGATATGTGTTTGGTTAGGCACCCCCTGCATGAGTCACCTAGTGTTCTGCAACCTTTGTCTCAATGAGGGGTGAGTGGTTATACGTGCCAACTGTTCTATTTTGTCCCTGGAACAAAGGATACCAAACACTCCTGTGTCCCAGACTCACAAAAGCTATGCTGCCAACAGTTCTCCTTGCTTTTGCTGAAACTGCTTTACCCAAGTCGACCAACTCCACCTGAGTATATGGGCAATATGTCGTGAACTCAGTCACACTGGGGGCCCCGTGAGGATGCTCCCCCTGGGCCATAAGCTGCTCACGTTTCACCTTCTGCAATAAATAGGGCCTTGCTGCCAAGTGGGGACCAAAGGTCTCACAATGTTCATCATCATCATCCCTCACCTCATAGTCCGAGGCACTGGGTTCCTCCTCAAGGTCATGCATCTCTTGTTTCAGCATACACATGCAAGGTTCCAACTCTTCTTCTTGTCTTTGCAACTGGCACACTTACGTGGCATCACAGAGGGCACTATCCATATTCGCCTTCAAGGCAGTTAGGAAAATCCACCCCACAGTGCCAGAGGCAATCCACGCCACCTTGTCAGGCAAACGGGAACTCACCACCTGTAATGCCTTTTCAATGCTATCTGGTGAACTACCCACCACTTCCCAGTCTTCCATCAGGGTCCACACCGAGAAAACTGCGGCCACCTAGTAACACAGGCTCCTCTACCTCCTGGGTATCCCGTCAACTATGCCAATCGTCTTGCTGTTCCTCACTGTGCACACTGTTCTCTGAACCCAGGGTAGGCAAGGCGCAAGCAGGGAAGCTGGAAGAAAACTCAAGGAGCCACAGGAACTGCAGCCTGTTTATTCCCTCCAGGCTGGCACAGCGGCCGGAGCAGCAGACGCACTGTATTCTCTCGTGGCTGACACAGCTGACACACAGCCATAATGTAGCCTCAAGGGCTTTTTAGGGGCAGCTTTTATGTGTTTACAGAACAAAAGTGGCCCATGACCAAGAAGGTACATGGTGACGTGCAGTGTTTTAAGTGATCTCAGCTGTTACATAACCATATATTTACAAAACGTAGGGCGAGAGCAAGAGGCTGTGGGGCAAGAGAGCCTGACCACCACCATCTTGGCTAATTTGCTCTTTCCCTACAGACTGCTAAATAAAAATGGTGGAGGAGTCAATAAAATACAGAATTGTTATATTAAGGTGAAATTTTTCCCAAGACAACTTTAGATGAGCATCATCTAACAGAACTTTCTGCAAGGGTGGAAATGTTCTAATACATAGGCATCGTACAACAGTAATCACATGAGGCAACTGAGAACTTGAAATGCAGCTAGCGCAACTGAGGAGCTGAATTAAAACAAAAACACCTTACCACTGTACAGCCATTAAACAGAAGAGGGAGATCTGTACATGTTACAATAGAAAGATCTCTAAATTATATTAAGTGAAAGAAGCAAGTTGCAGATGAAGGATAACATGTATAGTATGATGTCTTTCATGGAAAAAAAGATAAATATGTACTTGATTGGATACAAAGAAAATAGAAAGAATTAATAAACACTGAAGAATGGAACTCTTCACTTTGTGCCCTTCATAATGTTTTGATTTTTCACAACAAATGAGTATCTTTCATTAAAAATAAAAATATATACACACACATCTTTGATTCACCATCACTGAAAAATCTGTACTGATAAACCCCAATCTAACCTGATAATCTTTTTAAATTTTTATTGGAGTATAATTAACGTACAATGTTGTGTTAGCTAACCAGATATTCTTTACTCAACATTTATTCTGTTTACAATATTTAAATCTGCATTGTTTGTATATAGTTATTTAAATGTGAAGTCTTTTTCACCCATCTATAGGTTATCTCCCCAATAAAAATGTTTTAAATCCTTGGGAATGGAATCCTGTCTGCCTAATCTCTATAGTACTCTCTATGTAAGCCTCTTTAGAGCAGATTCTTTACAAATGTTGCGAATAATATAAGTTCCAGAGAAAGCCTATATCAAATGGATACTGTACACACGTTTGGACCCCCATCTGTTTAGGTGCAAGATCTACAAAGAAGGCTTCTGCTTGTATCATACAAGTGGGCCAGCCAATATTCTCAGAGAATTCATTTGGTAAACATGCTGAAAAATCATTTGGGAAGGTTTCTTCTGAGTTTTGCTTGGCTTTTAGTACTTTGATTGTGGAACCTACCCTCTGGGTCTAATTACTCTGTTGACATATTAACACCCAATGTCAGCATCTACTCAGCTGATCTCAATTTGGTGTACCCACTCCTTTAGTAGACCTCTTAAATTATTTTTTGCAAATGACACTCTTAATAATATGAAGAGCATATGGTACTAGGAACATAAGAAAATAACCACATAATACTACAAAAATAAACCAGCATATGGCTGAAGTTTGGTACTGTGATCTATATCTAGCGTTATTTCCTACTTAGCAGCACTCATTAAACTCAGCTGGTAGATGTGGTTTCTAAATCTACCCTAGTTACTGGCTTCATATTCTCTTTTTTTAAATAGATCTTATTAGGAAACAAAACAATTCTGTTTTAAAGAAAAGATTTTCACCCTCCCCACTAACCATTATTCCATTTCCTCAACTGACCCTTATCATACTCTTCTATTCCTCCCATGCCAGTAGTTTCCAACCTTTAGGAGTCACAAGAATTAGATCCCTAGATGATACCCATCAGAGATTCTGATTCAGTAGGTACAGGGCAAGGCCCTGGAATGGAATTTACATTTTAACACCATCCAACACAAACATCCTTACACACCCTGATTCTGATTCAAATTCTAGACACTAACTATGAGAAACACTGTCCTCCTGCTGCTGCTGCTGCTAAGGCGCTTCATTCGTCCGGCTCTGTGAGACCCCGTGGATGGCAGCCCACCAGGCTCCCCCGTCCCTGGGATTTTCCAGGCAAGAGTACTGGAATGGGTTGCCATTGCCTCCTCTGTGAGAAACACTGTCCAAGCTCCCAAAATCCTGACAGCCAACCCAGTTTGACCTTTCCTCCTCAATAGCCAGTATCTCAGCTCTTTCAACCAAGGTGTTAACAATTAAGGCACCAAAGCTGCTGGACTAATAAAGCCACAAGACGTAATCACTATCGATATCTTGTCTTAGCTTAGGTCTAAGGATAAAATGCAGAGCTTGCTTATGAAGTATCATATGCATTTAAAAAATGCTTTCATGCCCCCTGAGACTTCTTTGAGACATGTTCCTAGAAAACTAAACTGGGTTCTAATTCTAGCAGTATAACACACGGATTCTGAAACACAAAGTAACACAATGAATTTGAGACTTTTATAAAATGTATAGAATTATCTCTGTCCCTGTTCATTTCTTTCTGTAGAGGTTTTTGAGCCTTGTGAGCCTTGGACTTTGAGATGGGTTGATAGAAAAAGAAAGTGTCAATAAATGAACTTCAAGAAAATTATAAATCTCCCCAAAGAAAGTGACATAAAAAAGCTTCATGTATGTAGATGTGGACATTTTTCCAGGGAGTGGCTGCATAGCTTTCAGCACATTCTCAAAGGGGTAAGGAATCATCTGGAAATCACTGCAAACTAAGACAATCTCTCATTTCCTCTACATTTACAGAAACACTGCACAAAATGATGAGTGATACCTGATTTTCACTACAGTACACTTAAAAAAAAAAAAAAATCACCAAAAACAATTTTAACAATATTTCACTGTTTTAAAGAAAGAATGTTTACTTATATTTTAAAACAAATAAGAGTTGCAGCAAGGACTCTTACACTACGTATGACTGTAGTCAACGTTGCTTGTGTCTGATCAATTCTCCTTCCCTACTTCTGGAAACACTATCACTTCTTCTGAGTAACTACTTATCCCAACCACACTGTTTATGAGGTGCTGCCAATCACAGACTTCCATGCTTAAACAGTCTTCCTATCAAAGCCATGCAACACCAAGAGAGTGGATATGTGATCAAACTAAACCAATCAGAGTTGCTCCTCTGGACTTTTCAAACTGGAGCCTGTAAGGGAAATTTCTTCTGATGTGGGAACAAAGCAAGAAGTGAATGGTGTGTTTATAATATTTCCAGCCTTGTAGAAAAAAAGGTTTAAGAATCGAGTTGACTGACAAAAAGAAGTAGAAATAACAGCTGTAGAGAGAGAAAGTGGGCCTAAACAGTGCCTCAATTCCACTGCAGGTTTTTCTGCCCTTTCCAAAGTCTGGTTTAATTTGCCCTTCAGCAAGCTGAGAGTTAGGATTCTTTCACTTGCATCAGGAAGAATCTTAACTAACATGATAGTCTTTGAGTAAAACGATGTGCTCTCATGCAATCATATATAAAATTATATGTACATTTATGTTTCAGAGGCAGAATCTTACCAATCAAAAGATTCCCCAAAAGACTCTTAAACAGAAAAGAGGTAGGGGGGATTTAACTACTGATTTAGAGCATATTGTTAAATACAAAATTAAATCAACTGAAAACACCCCTTTCCTTAAGATTTTAACTAATGAAAATTTTACCATAGAGACCATGGACAGAGAGGACAGTAAATGCAAACAAAAGCAGTTACCTTCATTCCCCACATCATCATTCATAAGTCCTCCCAGCCACATCTTCCAGTCCTCATCGTCTGCTGTATTGGGGTCATACATGTCTGGGGTGATGTCTGGAGCTCGGAGCTCTGCCTCTAGCTGCCCCAAGGGAACATCTTTCAGTGGCATCTTAGAGCGAGTTCGGAAAGCAATGAGACTGTCATCCATGGGCTAGACAATGGAGAAGGAAACAAAAATCTATCACTGGATGCCTAATGCTTTCACTTTCTCCAAACTTCATCATATCCTGTGCACTTCTCTTCTTAGCTTAAACCACAAGGTCTCTTCTCTAAATCATTTGGGTTTATTATTCTTTGAGAAACATAAAGGACAATGACATCAATTGTTTTTTATTTTTTCTTGTTTTTTGGTGGTGGTGGTAGCACCAATCTCTCTTTATTAAAGGTTATATTCCATTTATAGTTATTATAAAGCACTGGCTATATTCCCCATGTTGTACAATATATCCTTATATCTTATAATGACATCAGTTTTAAAACCAAAATTTCAGCACCACCAGCAACAAAAAAACGAACAAAAAACTTGATGTTGTCCTTAAATTAAGATAAAATTTACATACCATAAAACTCACTCTTTTAAAGTGCATCATTGTGTAGGTTTTACACTTGAGTGAGCACCACCATCTAATTCTAAAACATTTTCATCACCCCCAAAAGAAACTCCATTTTTCCTAGCAGATGCCCCCCATTCTTCCCTGATCCCAGTCTCTAATAATCACTAATCTTTCTGACTCTATGATTTGCTTATGATGGAATTTTTACATAAAAGGAATCATACAATATGCGGCCTTTTGTCTCTGGCTGGTTTCATTTAGCATGTTTTCAAACTTCATCCATCCTGTAGCATGTATCAGGACTTCATTCTTTTTTATTGAGAAAAAAAGGAAGGGAATAGAGAAATGTCTATTCATATTTTTCCCCACTGTTTAACTGGGTTGTCTTTTTATTGATGAGTTATAAGAGTTCATTACCTATTACAGTATTGTAATCAAAGGTCTAATCAAAGGTCACAAAGATTTACTCTGTTTTCTTGTAATAGTTTCATCGTTTTAGCTCTTACATTTAGGTGAGTTATCTATTTTAACTTTTGCGTGTGGTTTGAGGTAAAATCATACTTTCACATACATTCACAACTGAATTTTCAGTTGTTGCAGCACCAATTGTTTTTTGTTTATTTTCTACTCTTTTTCCAAATTCTTTTCTCATTTAGGTTATTACAGAATAGCAAGCAGAGTTCCTTGCTGATATAGTCAGTCCCTGTTAGTCACCTGTTTTAAATATAGCAGTCTGTACATGTCAGTCCCAAACTCCCAATCTAGCCCTCTCTCCTATTCCTCCCCTGGTAACCATTAGTTTGTTTCTAAGACTGTGAGTCTGTTCCTGTTTTGTAAATAAGATTCAAAAGGATATACGCATCCCCATGTTCACTGCAGCACTGTTTACAACAGCCAAACACGGAAGCAACCTAAACGTCTGCTGACAAATTAATGGATAAAGAAGATGTGGTACATATATGCAAACGAATGTTATTCAGCCATTAAAAAAAAAATGGGGACTTCCCTGGTGGTTCAGTGCTTAAGACTTCAGGTTTCTACTGCAGGGTGCACAAGTTCAATCCCTGGCTGGGAAACTAAGATCCCACATGCTGCACAGTGCAGCCAAAAATTTAAAAAAAATAAAACATTAGAAAAAAAAAAGAATGAAGTAATGGGGTCTTCCTCGGTGGTCCAATAGTTAAAAATCTGCCTTACAGTGCAGAGGAATCAAGTTCTATCCCTGGTCTGGGAACTAAGATCCCCGTGGAGCAACTTAGCTCACACCCCACAACTGCTGAGCCTACATGCCACAACTAGAGAGCTCGTGTGCCACAACGAAAGATTCTGCATGACGCAACAAAGATCTTATGTCCTACAACTGAGACCCAATGCAGCCAAATAAATATATATATATATTTTAAAAGATACTCAGAGTGTATTTTTTAAAAGAATGAAATAATGCCATTTGCAACAACATGGATGGATATACTAGGTGAGTCAAGTCAGGTGGAGAAAGACAAGTAACATATAATATTACTCATATGTGGAATCTTAAAAAAAAAAAAGACACAAATGAACGTATTTCCAGTTATTGTAGCACCATTTGTTGAAGACTATTCTTTCCTCATTAACTGGTCTTGGCACACTTGTTAAAGATTAAAAAGTTCAAAGTGAAGTCACTCAGTCGTGTCTGCCTCTTTGCAACCCCATGGACTGTAGCCTGCCAGGCTCCTCTGCCCATGGGATTTTCCAAGCTTGAATACTGGAGTGGGTTGCCATTTCCTTCTAGAGAGGATCTTCCTGACCCAGGGATCGAACCCAGGTCTTCTGCACTGCAAGCAGACCCTTTACTGTTTGAGCCACCAGGGAAGTCCTAAAAGATTAACTGACCACAAATTAAAAGGTTTTTTTTTTTTTTTTTTAATTAAAAAAAAATTTTTCCTTTATTGTTGTCTGCACTGGATCTTCACTGCTGTACAAGGGCTTTCTCTAGCTGCGGTAATCAGGGGCTACTCTCCAGTTGTGGTACGTGGGCTTCTCATTGTGATGGCTTCTCTTTTTGTGGAGGACAGGCTCGAAGGCATGAGGGCTCCGGTAGTTGCAACAAGCAGACTCTAGAGCATGTGGGCTTCAGGAGCTATGGTGCACAGGCTGAGCTGCCCTGCAGTGTATGGAATCTTCCCAGACCAGGGACTGAACCTGTGTTCCCTGCAATGGCAGGTGCACTCTTAACCGACTATCAGGGAAGTCCTAAGAGTTAACTTTCATACACTCAATTCTGTTCCACTCAGTTCAGTTCAGTTGCTCAGTCGTGTCCGACTCTTTGTGACCCCACGAATTGCAGCCCGCCAGGCCTCCCTGTCCATCACCGACTCCCGGAAGTCTATGTCTATTCTTAGGCCAGTACAAGACTGTCTTGATTATAGTAACTTTGTAATAAGTTTTGAAATCACTAAGTACAGAGTTCCAACTATTTTCTTTTTCAAGACTGTTTTGACTATTCTGGGTCCCTTCCATTTCCATGTGAATTTTAGGATTAGCTTGTCAATTTCTGCAAAATAAGCAGCTCACATTTGGAAAGGGGTTGTATTGAATTTGTAGATCTATTTAGGAAGTTCTCCCTAGACTACTGCAATAATATCCCAACAGATTTCTGTTTCCTCTCTTGCTCTCCTATAGTTTATTTCCCACATCTTAGCCAAAGGGACGTTTTTAACATTAAATCAGAAAATATCACAAAAAAGCTTTTTTAAATGTTCCCAGATCTGCCTCCTGCTTATTCAGATCTCAGCTCAAATGTGCCCTCCTCAAGGAGGACTTTTTTGATCATCCTATGTACGGCACTACAATAGGCACTACCTTATTTCCTTGCTTTTATTTAGTTCAGTTCTTACCCATCTCTGAAACAATTTATGCATTTATGGTTTATCTCTCTCCAACAGACTATAAGGTAGAAGAGGAAAGACCTGTTCTGTCTCGTACACAGTTATTCCCCACCTTCGGTCATTCAGTATGTATGACTAACTGATTACATAAAAACTATTATATCCCAAAAAGTTGACTTAAAGCTCAACATTCAGAAAACGAAGATCATGGCATCTGGTCCCATCACTTCATGGGAAATAGATGGGGAAACAGTGGAAACAGTGTCAGACTTTATTTTTTTGGGTTCCACAATCACTGCAGATGGTGATTGCAGCCATGAAATTAGAAGACACTTGCTCCTTGGAAGAAAAGTTATGTCCAACCTAGATAGCATTTTCAAAAGCAGAGACATTACTTTGCCGACTAAGGTCCGTCTAGTCAAGGCTATGGTTTTTCCTGTGGTCATGTATGGATGTGAGAGTTGGACTGTGAAGAAAGCTGAGCGCCGAAGAATTGATGCTTTTGAACTGTGTCGACTGAACTGAACTGATTACTCATTCACTCCAAAGCAGGGTGATCAAATTAAGTGACACTTGGGACTCCCTGGCAGTCCAGTGATTATAAAACTCTCCACTTTCACTGCAGGGGGCACAGGTTTAACCACTGGTTGGGGAACTAAGATCCGGCATGCCACTCAACTCAGGCAAAAAAAATGTTTTTGATTTTTAATAAAAATTTTAAAAATTAAATGGTCCTTTCAGAGCTGTTTTATTCAATATTCTGTTTTTAAATTTTAAGACAGACATATTTTTCATTGACTGGCAAGACTATTGGGGAAAACCTAAACATTAAAAAGAGCTACCCAGGGCACCTGAAGCTATCACAACATTGTTAATTGGCTATACTCCAATATAAAATAGAGTTTTATAATTAAGTAAAATTCATGCTTAAACTTATCAAAAAACAGAACTAGCTAATGATGGGATTTAGAAAATCACCATTTGACAATAACCATAGTAATGATTGTTTCAATCAAGAATAAGCAATGGATGCTAAAATAAGTGGGTGAAAAGATGTTTTACCTCAAAAAAAAAAAAGATACATACTAATTGATTTTAAAATAGAAAAATAACATTTCTACAGCAAGGAGAAAAAAAGCAGACACAACCTTAACCATATGATCAAATTTAACATGACAGAAAGTCAGGTGCCTCCTGATATGGTGCACTGAAAAGGACACATCACTTCTGGGATATTTGTGCCTAAAGTACATCACCTGAATCAAATTATGAGAAACTATTAGAAAAGTCAAAATAGAGGAATAGTCTGTTAAAAAATTGCTTCATGAGGTTCAAAAATGTCAAGGTTATGAAAGACAAAGAAAGATTGAGAAACTGTTCCCAATTAAAAGTGTCTAAGAGACAAGACAACTAAATACAACATGGAATCCTAAACTGGATCCCAGATCACAAAAAAATTGTTCTTCTTTGGCTTTATACAAAAGACTATTGGGGCAACTGGTAAAATCCAAATAAGGACTTTAATAGATTTTATATATAATATTATATATCCTTATTTTATATATATATATATTTTTTGAACTTCCCTGGTGGCCCAGAGGTTAAAGCGTCTGCCTCCGATGCGGGAGACCCAGGTTCGATCCCTGGATTGGGAAGATCTCCTGGAGAAGGAAATGGCAATCCACTCCAGTATTCCTGCCTGGAGAATCCCATGGACGGAGAAGCCTAGTAGGTTACAGTCCACGGGGTCGCAAAGAGTCGGACACGACTGAGCGACTTCACCTCACCTCATCCTTATTTTAATAATCAACTGTCCTCATTTTCAGGAAATATACACTAAGGTATTTAGGGGTAAAGGAGCATCATGACTGCAGCACGCTCCAAAGTGACTCAGGAAAAAAAAAGTGTACAAAGAGAAAGAAGGGGAAGATGTTAAAGCAACTGTGGTAGAGTTTAGTTTTGAGGAACCTGGCTGAAGGCTGCTTCTGTGTTCCACATTTAAAAATCCTCTCTGTGGGGCTTCTTTGGTCGCCTCGTGGCTGAGACTCCATACTCCCAATGCCAGAGGCCAGGTTCACTCCCTGGTCAGGGAATTAGATCCCACATGCCACAACCAAGAGTTCGCCTGCTGCATCTAAAGATTCCACATGCCACAACGAAGATACAGTGCAAACAGATACATAATTTTTTTTTAATGCTGTTACATACCTTCATTCCTTCCTTAGGAAATGCCATTCTCATAATAAAATACTACAAACCAAACAATACCAAAGACCTACAATTTCATGACACGAGCTTATTATATCAGAATGTAATATCTTCCGTTCTCCCTTCCCAATCTGAGCAACAACTAATTACTCCATTTGCTTTCTCAGCAATTTAGAGTTACATTCACCTGGAAAGAATCCATGCAGACCGGACTGGAAGCCAGCTCTTCATCTACTGCGTGCAATTTCTCCATGAAAGTACTATCCCTGGTCTGTTTGGGCTTTGGTGGAGGCGGAGGCCCCATGGGCACTACCTCAGCACTGATGTGCCTGATGGCAGGTGCGGTGACTTTCTCAGCCTAATTAAAAGAGGCAACTATGTTAAAAAATGAAAGGGGGGAGGGGAGGAAAAGTGGGAAAAAAAAAAGAAGCAGAAGACAGAAGCACATCTTTCACATGCTAGCGATTTTTCTCTTCCCAGCCAGAGAGAGGTAAAAAAAAAAAAAAAAGACATTGTCAAGTACATTAATCTAATAGGTTTCATCCTATTTCCAGTGAAGCCAACAAGATGCTACTCAGGTTACTGAAAATGGGAAATAAACTAAATATTTAGAATATTAGAAAACACATACAGAAAAGAGAAGGGTAGAAGAAAAGAAACCCTGCCAGTCACTAATATTCGGACCCTTAACAAAAACTCAAAAGTCTCTCTCCCTGTCCCCGAATTCCGGTTTTCTCTTAACCCTTCACTGACTTAAGGGACTTGGAAATTCAGTTATAACTAGTCACAAATACAAGGAAGATAATGGCATGGTTACTGACCTTGAATCATGTTTGGCAAAAGGTGACAGCTCAGAATCACCACAGATAAACTATTTATACAGTTAAATAATCTATACAGTATTTCTAATGTATCTTATTAGCATGGTATGAATTTACCTCTGATAATATGCCACTCTCCTCATCTGTTTCAGTCATCTCAGAAGACTGCCTCAATCGGGATTTCTTTGCCCCACGTGGAGATGAAGCGGTGCTTTCCACATCACTTTCCAATAAACTCTACAAAACAAATCCAGTTCACTTTCATATTTATGCCCCTACCTCATTCTACTGAGTCTGAAGTATCTCAATAGAATGAATCATAAAATATCAATCACTGAATTAGTCAGAGTAAAAGAATAAAATTTAAATAGAAGCTTAATTTTCTGAAGTAGGAACAGGGATCTGATCACTATACTCATCAGTGTCATAACCTCTGCAAAACCGTAAGGCACAGATTAAAAATCCTTTAACAAACAAGTCAAAGAACACATTTAAAAATAGACTTGTTACATAGCTATAATGAAAATGAAAAACCTACAGCCACAAGCAAACATAAAATCTCAAATGACTTGTGTTGAACCAAATTTTAAAAAGGCCACACAAAAGAATATATACACTACTGGTTCTATTTACGTAAGTTTCAGAAACAATAAAAAACTGAACGTAGTGTGTAGAGCTGTATATTTAGGTGATATAACTATAAAGATAAGCAAGGAAATTAAATGAAAGTCACTCAGTCGTGTCCGACTCTTTGTGACCCCATGGACTGTATAGTCCATGGAATTCTCCAGGCCAGGATACTGGAGTAGGTAGTCTTTCCCTTCTCCAGGGGATCGTCCCAACCCAGGGATTGAATCCAGGTCAAGCAAGGAAGTAACTACCAAAAAGTCAAGATAGTGGTTATCTGTAGGAGAAGAGAAGTGATTGTGATAAGAGGTGTCTGGCAACATTACATTTAATGACTTTAAGGAAGTTTAATGAGGATTAGCTTTACAATTATTCAAGCTGCATAGTTCTGTTTTATCCTATACACAGTTCTACACATTATATGTGTACTATATTTCATAATACAAGACATGAAAAAAATCAAGGGAATATGAAAAGGAATCATAGTCTTGGATTTGTGTAAAGAAAAGAGTTGAAAAAAGTACTGTGTTTCAACCCTCTGTATAGAACAAGTGATATTACTCAGGAAGCAAAGTAGTCTGCCTTGTGGAACCAAACATTTTCTATATTACCGACTAACACTCACACAGGTAACCACTGACCTCTTCAGCAGTCTCATCTTCTTCTTCATCATCTGGCTGGTACTCTTCATCTGAGGAATCATCATCTTCAAGGTGGATATCCACAAACTGAGGAGGCTACATAAAGTATAATTATAGAAATAAATAAAATAAATTGATTAGAAAATATGAATCATATGTACTTGGAAAGTAAAGGGAAGAAAGCAGAGCAGGTAAAAGAAATCCTAAGAGCATAAGCAGCTAAAGCAAGCAATAAGAGTCAAGAGTTAACAGAATTTCTACGAGCTTCCCTTGTGGCTCAGTGGTAAAGAATACCCCTGCCAATGCAGGAGACACAGATTCGATCTCTGATCCAGGAAGATCCCACACCCTGCAGCGCAATGAAGCCTGTGCGCCACAACTATTGAGTCTGAGCTCTAGAACCTGGGCTCCTCAACGAGAGAAGCCACAGCCATGAGAAGCCTGAGCACCACAGCTGGAGAGTAGCCCTCACTCTTCGCAACTAGAGAAAAGCCCTCTCAGCAAAGAACCAGCACAGCCAAAGATAAAATAATAAATAAACAAATTTTAAAAAGCAATTCTTAATTTCTAGCATGAGGGTCAAACCTAAGAGTAACAGAATGGAAAAAACCAAAGCTGAAATTTAACTAAATATATAGGTCCAAAAAAAGTTAACAAATAAAAGGGTTTTGAGACTGATGAAGTCNAGAACCAGCACAGCCAAAGATAAAATAATAAATAAACAAATTTTAAAAAGCAATTCTTAATTTCTAGCATGAGGGTCAAACCTAAGAGTAAGGAAATGGAAAAAACCAAAGCTGAAATTTAACTAAATATATAGGTCCAAAAAAAGTTAACAAATAAAAGGGTTTTGAGACTGATGAAGTCTTTCTTGAGAAAAACAGAATTACCTCTTCCAAATTTACCTTAATTTCATTGGCCTTCTTAATTGGTGAAATATTCCATGTTGGAATTACCTACCAACAAAGAATATAAATAGGTAAGTTCTCTTAACTAAAATGGACCGTTTTTCATTTGTACTTCTCTACCATCACAAGGAGCCGTGGGACTAACATGTAACTACAGTGATGTAGGGGTACTGATTTACACGCTCAAATATTTGTCAGGGCTTGGCAGAAGAAAAGGAGAGACAAATCTTTTCCCACCATTAGTATTTCTGCCTTAAACCTAACAAATATCTGTATTACCCATAAATGGACAAAGTGTCTGTCTTGCCTACTTTATATTACAGCTTGGGTTCACATAGAATAACAAACGTGAAAACTATTTGTAAACAACCACAGTACACAAATCTATGATATTATAGGCAATAGCAGCCATTTGTATCAATTAATAATCAATCACATAAATTGTAATTTTTTTAAATCAATAACATAAAGCTACTGTAAGTATGCCTCCAAAAAGCTAGCCATGGAAAGTTCTTAGGGAGGGATTTAGGGATGAAGTATCAATTTGTACACAACTTCTTTTCAAAATAGTACAGGAAAAAAAATAGATATATATACACATAAAGCAAATATGGCAAAATGTTACAACTGTTAAGTCTAGATGGAATCTAGATTCACTATAAAATTCTTTTAACTTTTTCTTAATTTTTAAAAAATAGAGTTGGTAGGGGGGAAAGTTTTTTAAAGAATCCTTTAAAATCTCTTATATACTCCTGACAAAATGCCATTAGAGTATGTAATTGGAGTGTATAATTTCTTGACCATCTAATGGTGACCCAAACAAAATCATCATGAACAAACTCCAGCAGGTCATTAGGTTTTGTCTCTACAAGAATCCTCAGGTCCTCCATATCTTCTCAGCCCTGCTATATTGTAGCTATTCATCTAGCTCTGTGCAGCCAGGCCCAATATAGGGTAAAGGGAGTAATGTGATTCAGGTCCATAGTTCGTCTCATGTTTGTTTTAAAACCAACAGATTTCCCTACTGCCAAATCCATCAGGAAGGAGTCAGTCTATTAAGCATTAAAAAGCAAGAGAAATGGACTTTAAACTTTGCTCCTCATATAAACTACAGTCTTGGGATGTCCACCTTCTATGCAACTATATACATGGTTGGGAAACATAATCCAGAGCCTGATTTGGATCTCCTTGGGGTTTTTATTCCAAGTCAAATATGGAATTAATGTTAATTTTATTCTATGTCAGGCAGACTTCATATAACTTCTGTATCACTGACGGCTGCTTTCATCATAGCTACCACATATTCATTTGTAATTATTTTCCCAAAGATGAAATTTCACTTTATGCAACCAGAGTTAGTCAATTAGACAGATATGATGTGATTGTCTAAAAAAGCCAATGCGTGGGACTTCCCTTTGTGGTCCAGTGGTTAAGAATCCACCTTCCAATGCAGAGGCCTCAGGCTCAATCCCTGGTTAGGGAACTAAGATCCTATGTGCTGTGCAGCTTGGCCAAAATAAAAATTTTTTTTTAATTTGGGGGACATTTAGCAAGAAAAGAATGTTATGAGAAGATATACTAGCATTCTTCAACTAGAGGAAAGGTCATATGAAAGAGGAGCAGCTTTTCCTCTACAGGGCTACAAGGAACAGAATCAGACAAACAGACAAAAACTGTAATATGTATTTTGGGTCCAGTAGGCAAATCTTCCTTACTATCAGAGATAGAATGGACTCCCTCAGGACTATCTCCTGCCTTGTCACAAAAGGTCAGCACAAGCTGGACATGTGCTTGTTAAGCAGAAGAAAACACGGTCCTAGGGATCAAAGGACTGTGATTCTAGGAATCAAAGAGCTTGCTGTACTATATCAGAATGCTTCAAAAGTCTTCAAGTGGCTCTCATACCTTAGTATTCAACAATGCATTTTCCCAGGCCCTACCCATGGGTCCCAATTCCTCAGTCTGAAGTGAGCCCCAAAATATGCATTTTTCAGTAAACACTTGTAAGGAACCCATACTGGGGTGATTGTGATAAAACTGTTCCCTGAAACACAATTTGAAATATACTACCTTAATCACTTTGCCACATATCTTACAACATGAATAGAAAAACTGTCCCTGTTCATTGCTTCCAAACATTCCAAAAGTTATCTACCTAGCACTTCTAAAAAAGCAACTAAAATAAAAATAAACTATGACAATAATTTCATATATTCCATCTCCACATGTCTATTTGCCTTTTACCATTATTTCTTTAAGGAGGAAAACCTAGATCATAATAAATCTTTCCTACAGTTTTTTGCCCTACAAACAACCTGGAATTAGATAATATTAACAAAGCTAAATATACAATAAAGAAAAAACAGAACACCCACCACTCCTTTTTCCACCACTTCCTTCAGTTTAGAGCGTGTCATTTTGGGCTCCTAAGAAGGAAAATGAGAAGAAGAATAGTCAATAAAAATCATGGAGTGACTGAGTTTGTCCCTAACTGTTACATTACATACAAACTTCCAAATGACCTCCTTCCTATACTTCGCCAGTTTACAGATAGCTCTGTCTCATGACGCTAAAAGAACAAGAACTACTCACAAACATTGGCATATCTTCTGTCTCACTGATGGCTGCTTTCATCATAGCTACCACATGTTCATTTGTGATTACTTCCTGGAGAAAAAGGAAATTTCACTTTATGACACAAAGATGTATTATCCAGGTAATACTCATCTCTATGTAACTCTGCTAGATATATGTAGAGGATAAATGAGAGCCAGATACTCAAATGGCTTCAGATTAGGGTAAAGCAAGGCAACTGGAGAAGGAAATGGTAACCCACTCCAGTTTTCTTCCCTGGAGAATCCCAGGGATGGGGGAGCCTGGTGGGCTGCCATCTCTGGGGTCACACAGAGTCGGACACGACTGAAGCAACTTAGCAAGGCAACTGAAAGCAAAGAAGCAAGTTTTGGAGAGAAACACACATCTTCCAACAATGTAGTCAAATGGATCAACCTCACTAGCTGATACTAACAGGAATGGCGCACATATAAAAAAATTCTCCAGTTAACTTTCTGCTTAAGAGAAATAGTAATAAACAACAGCAGTCTTATAAATAGTTGTACTTCTACATAGCAAAGAAGAGAACTTGCTTATGTGCAAAGTACTGTAAACTGTTAACTGGGCATCTTTTCAGACATATCCACCCACAAGAGTAAGTCCACCTTGAACATTATCATCTCCCATTATCTTCCAATCTGCTAAACAAGAAACAATCAAATCAGTGGAAAGAAGCTGAGGAACAGTTTATCTTCCCAATCAAGTTCTTTCATGTGTGTTCACATTTCAAACTTGTGCCAAATGCAAAGAGAAAGCTACCTCAAAATGTAGAATATTTTACCACCAGGAACTCATAAAGTTAGTAATTCACATACCAAGGCTGCAACGTTCCCTAATTACTTCCCTTTGCTTCCTGTGGCAGAGCTGTGCTCCCATCGCACCACCGCCCCAGCCGCACTCACGTGAAGGATGTTCCGCACATTGACTGCGGTCAGGTTGTGCTGCTTGGCGCCGTCCTCTAGGGTGCGGTCAAGCACGTCATCCAGCTTCAGGTCACAAGACAAAGTCCTTTCTTCTTGATCCCTTCCATCTCTTTTCCTCTTGGTACCCTTTTTCTTTTTTCGCCTTTTCTCATTTTCTTCACTGTCGTGCTCTTCTGCAAATAAACCAAGAACATCACCAGAATACCAAAGCAGGTGCTCCCAGAACACAACCCAAAAAGTCAACAGTGAAAGAGAAACCACCTGCCGGCTGTCTGGTCCTGGAATCAAAGAAGGCTGTGATGGAACAGTGGTGAGAGTGGCAGATGTGGTAAGAACACAGTAGCAACACCCCACATTCACTGAATACTCCTATTAGGTCAGGCATTCTTCTACACACTTTATACACATTACTTCACTTATTTCTCATGACAACCATATGAGGTAGGGACCGTTCTTTTCCCCACTGTACAGAGGAAGAAACTGAGGCAGAAAGATTAAGAAACTTCCCCAAGAGCTAATAATGACAAAGCCGTGTTCTGAGGCCAAGCACTTTAGCTCTAGAACTGTCTTAATTATTACTCTATACTGCTCAGATAATACATCAGAAATCCAGGGCTTATATCTCAGATCTACAACTTAACTGGGTTACCTTGGCAACAGATTCTTAATTTTTTTTCTTTTGTAAAATACAGATATCTTCCCACCAGTGAAGCCATGCAGATTAAGTGAAATAATATCTATCCAAGTACCTTATAACCCATGAAATATTATATAAACATAATTTATCATTATTATTATATTACTGAGTTTAGAAAAGAGAAAAACAAGGAGCAAACCAATAAAAACATCCACTCTGAATTATATTAAAAAGGGTGGAGAGGATGAAGTACCTCTGTCCTATAAGAAAGGAGCACATATATGACCAGATAAAAGGAAAAGCTTCCTGATTATTCAGTCCAGTCACTCAGTGGTGTCCAACTCTTTGTGACCCCATGGACTGCAGCATGCCAGGCTTCCCTGTCCATCATCAACTCCCAGAGCTTGCTCAAACTCATGTCCATCAAGTTGGTGATGCCATCCAACCATCTTATCCTCTGTCATCCCCTTCTCCTCCTGCCTTCAATCTTTCCCAGCATCAGGGTCTTTTCCAATAAGTCAGTTCTTTGCATCAGGAGGCCAAAGTATTGGAGTTTCAGCTTCAGCATCAGTCCTTCCAATGAATATTCAGGACTGACTTTCTTCAGGGCTGACTGGTTTGATCTCCTTGCAGTCCAAGGGACTCTCAAGAGTCTTCTCCAACACCACCATTTGAAAGCATTAATTCTTTGGCGCTCAGCTTTCTTCATGGTCCAACTCTCACATCCATACATGACCACTGGAAAAACCATAGCTTTGACTAGATGGACCTTTGCTGGCAAAGTAATATCTCTGCTTTTTAATATGCTGTCGAGGCTGGTCATAGCTTTTCTTCCAAAGAGAAGGCATCTTTTAATTTCATGGCTGCAGTCACCATCTGCAGTGGTTTTAGAGCCCAAGAAAATAAAGCCTGTCACTGTTTCCATTGTTTCCCCAACTATTTGCCATGATGAAGTGATGGGGCCAGATGCCATGATCTTCATTTTTTGAATGTTGAGCTTTAAGCCAACTTTTTCACTCTCTTTTACTTTCATCAAGAGGCTTTTGAGTTCTTCTTCGCTTTCTGCCAGAAGGGTGTGTCATCTGCATATTTGAGGTTAGTGGTATTTCTCCAGCAATCTTGATTCCAGCTTGTGCTTCATCCAGCTCAGCATTTCACATGACGTACTCTGCATAGAAGTTAAACAAGCAGGGTGACAATATTTAGTCCTGACTCCTGTACTCCTGTACTCCTTCCCCTATTTGGAACCAGTCTGCTGTTCCATGTCCAGTTTGAACTGCTGCTTCTTGACCTGCACACAAATTTCTCAGGAGGCATACAAATTTTTCTTTAAGAATTTTCCAGTTTGTTGTTATCCATACAGTCAAAGGCTTTGGTGCAGTCAATAAAGCAGAAGTAGATGTTTTTCTAGAATTCTCTTGCTTTTTTATGATACAACGGATGTTGGCAATTTGATCTCTGGTTCCTCTGCCTTTTCCAAATCCAGCCTGAACATTTGAAAGTTCTTGGTTCACATACTGTTGAAGACTGGCTTGGAGAATTCTCGTAAATCTTGAGGTAGACTATCACACAATACCAAAATGAGGTCATCTCTCTGAAACTTTTTGGTCTGCTACCGAATGAAAACAAGGGATTAGAGAAAATTAACATCAAGACAATCTTCTTGGTTTAAAAGGTTTTATGACCTGCAAGCTGCACTCTGGCAATATTTATTCTGTGAAAATTAGTAACTTCAAACAACAATCTTCTTGGTTTAAAAAGGTTTTATGACCTGCAAGCTGCACTCTGGCAATATTTATTCTGTGAAAATTAGTAACTTCAAACAACTGCTTTTTTACTTATGAATATATATATGAAGAATTTGATAAATGCTCATGACTTTCAATTCAATAATTCTTCTTAAGGAAATAACTACATATGTAATTATTGAGCAAACTCTGGGAAATGGTGAAGGACAGGGAAGCCTGGCATGCTGCAGTCCCTGGGGTCGCAAAGAGTTGGATACAACTGAGCAACTGAACAACGACACATGTAAAGACTAATCGAGTTATTTATCTCAACATCAATTACCTATGCAAAAACATGGAAAACACCTAAATACCAGTTGAAGAAAAGCACACAACCTGAAAGTTGCAAGTTATGTTTATTATCCTTACTGAGGACTACAGCCTTGAAGACAGCCTCTCAGATGGTTCTGAGGAGCTGCACCATAGAGGTAAAGGAGAAATCAGGATATACAGAAGCTTTTGCTGAAAAAAAACAGATATGTAAGTGAACATCAAAAGATTACTGCTAACTGCAAAAAATGACATGTCAAGTTAAGGATTTTAGTGCTTTTCTTTGTAAGGGTCTAAGAGTTGTGGTTCACTGGAGTTATTAGCTATGCATCTTAACTACTGAGGTCCAGTTTCCTTTTTCTCTATCCTGTATTCCCCTCAGGGCACACCCTTGGGGTGAGGAGGGTGCGGCGGCTACAGTGGCTTGTGGGTTGACAGTAAGAACATTCATTCTTTTTTTTTTTCCCATTCATTCTTTACTGAAAAGGCATGTACCACTTTTTGTGTGCACAGGCAATATGAAAAAAAGAATGGTTAAGTGAAGTGGTACGCCCATATACTGGACTGTAACTAAGTCATTAAAGAATGGACAGAATGGACTTCATGCATGTATGCATGCCACCCACCTCCCCCTCATCTTTCAAGAGGCTTTTGGCTGCCGTGGCATGAAGGCCAGTTAGAACATCTCCCAAACACTAGGTTCAGTCCCTTTTATGTGGGCCTGGGGGGTAGCGTGGAGTGGACAACTAGTTTAAAATGACTACAAAGAATTTTTAATAATAAAGAAAAAAACTGATAATGACATATAACAAACAAAAGGCAGAATTCAAACATACACAACTTACATTTGTGTAACAAACTAAAATGGACTATTCTGAGGTACATCCCAACACAGTGATAGATGCAAAAGAAATATAAAGCTCTAGAATGCATCCGAAGTGATAAAGTGATAAAGCTCTTTACTGATGGTCATTTGAGAAAGCAGCAAAAGGGGAATCATGTAGCATAATACACAACAAAACTTTCTAAAACCTTTGTATTCATATCTTTTCCCAAAGTCTTTCTTCTCACCTCATTTACCTCTCCATAAACTCCAAAACTCCTCTCCCACCACTCTTAAATCTCCTCTTTGCTCTTCCCTTCCCTCTGGCATCCTTTCTCATGCAGACCAATCTAGCCAATTCCTGGTTTCTGTAATCCCACCTTTCCCTCCTCATGTCATCCGCACTTAAACAAAGACCCAGTAGATGCAGAACAAGAAGAGGATTTCTGACACCTGAGGAAGTTTTGATCAGTTTTATATTCATAACCTATCAAGTTGTTAGTAACACTGTCAACTGCAAAACTAACTCAGGAGAAAAAAGTTTGAAAGACAAGTTAAAACTATTACTATTATACTAGAAATAATAAAGTATGTTATTAGCCAAAAAGTAACCTAATAACTAAAAATCTTCATTACAAAATTTAACCTACAAAATGTAATCAAAATTCATAAAAGACCAAAAAAAGAAAATTTACAATGGAAGCAGATAAAAATTTATAAAATTATATATAGACAGCTGATGAGTAATCAAATTATCCTTTAAAACAGTGCTTCTCAAACTGTGGCGAATCCACTGTAGACTCACATTTTTATAAAATAAGAATATAGCCATACTGTCAAATGTTTCAATTTTTACAATGTTACGAATGTCAAATCTTTAAAGTTTTACTCTCAGTTTCCATGAATTATTTGTTTCAAACCAGTAACAGTTCTCAACTAGCACTGGTTTTCAGACCACATTTTGAGAAATACTGCTTTAAAATACACTGAAAAACATTTATTAACCCCAATAAAAATACAACAAAGGCAAATAAAAAAAAAAACAAATTAAAAGCACTGAGAAGAAAAGTTATCACAGGATTAAAATGGAAATAATAAAATTTACTACAGAAAATATTTTTTTAATGGAAAAAGCATTGGAGTTAACCATAACTCCCATTTAGAACGGTATCTTACAAGAATCAAAGTAATGACTGAGTTAACCATAACTCCCATTTAGAACAGTTATCTTACAAGAATCAAAGTAATGACTGTGGGGTAAGAACCATCCCAATTAACTACATCTCCTAAATCACATCACACATATTTCTCCTCTGATTTTTGGTTTTAAGGCTGAGTTTAATAGGGAATGTGGGTCTATAAGGAAAATTTAATACATTCCAAAACACTGCACAGACAATCTAGGAAAGAACAGATAATTACTTCTTACTCTGTTTTAGAACTAACCTTTTATTTTACTTTTAAAATACTGGGATACCACTGACTCAGAATTTTTAAAAACTGAAATTAAAAAAATTTTTAAAGGAAACTGCTCTATAAAAATCAGACTAAAGAAATCTAATTTTTCCTTTTATGAGAAAGGTGGGATAGGGCTAAAAAATAAGGTATTTGCTAAGAAGCAGATTTAATGAGGTAAGCAATAAATTGAAAGTAAATTTGCACTGTAAATGTACTGTAAAGTGGATGATGTCAATAAAAAAATATGGGTGGGTTCTGTAATATCTGAATCATCAAAACTGCTTTAGTGTATGAAAAAAGCCACTTAACAGCCCTGTCACACACCCAGGACTTCTGGTTCTGGCCATAATAATGTATTTTTTTATCAGATGAAACCTTCGTGCCAAAAACAACTGTGGAATTATATAAAACTATAAAATTACATTAAAGCAGAATAAAATATATACAACAGTCTGAAGGCACTGGATAACAACCCCTACAGACATGATTTAGGGAGTTGTCATCCTTCAGAGAAGGGAAGCTCTTCTGCCCCCTTCTGATGCCTATGTCAGAAGCTTTCTCTATCTCCTTTATACTTTAATAAAACTTTGTTACACAAGAGCTCTGAGCAATCAAGCCTCGTCTCTGGCCCTGGATTGAATTCTTCTCCTCCGGGGGCCAAAAATCCCGGCGTCGTAATTCAACAACAACCTTTCATCTTGGGGGCTCGTCCGGGATCCTTCAGGACAAGGTAAGGATGCTTGGAGCTCTAGTTCTTTGTTCTCTTAGCGAACACGTTTTCTGCTGTGCTTTACTAACTCTACGGTGTGCTTGTGCGAATGAATGACATGCCCTGTGCGAAGCAAGTGAGGAGCTCTGCTCTGCGGTTCCACGGTGATCTCATACGGCTTATGGCAGAAACCTGTCAGGGGTTTATACCTACCTGCCAATGTCAAGAGGCACCCAATGTCTCCTTTGAGAACCGACCAGAAATGGGCAAAGTGTATGGACCGAACTCTCCTTTCTCGGTCAAACTTTTTGGTCTCTTTGACCATTTCATAACTCCTTGGGAATTAGAAGTACTAACCTAACCTATCCGGAGAAGGCAATAGCAAGCCACTCCAGTACTCTTGCCTAGAAAATCCCATGGATGGAGGAGCCTGGTAGGCTGCAGTCCATGGGGTCGCTAGGAGTCGGTTGCGAGTGAGCGACTTCACTTTCACTTTTCGCTTTCACACAATGGAGAAGGAAATGGCAACCCACTCCAGTGTTCTTGCCTGGAGAATCCCAGGGACGGGGGAGCCTGTTGGGCTGCCGTCTATGGGGTCGCACAGAGTCGGACACGACTGAAGCGACTTAGCAGCAGCAGCAGCAGCAGAGAAGGGAAGCACATAAGGAGAATCCAAGCTAAAAGCAGCATTCTTGCTAAACTAAGTGATGAAACCCCAGAGGAGTTTTAAGTGTTTGTCTTAATATAGCATAAGACAAACACTAGGCTGAATTTTATTCACCCTCCAAAATTATCTGCCTGCTTGAAGAAAACATAATCATCTCTGGAGGAAGATAACAACACCAAAGCCTCTAGAATTTTTCACCCACATAGTCCACCATCCAATCAAAAATTACAGCATAATAAAAACCGAACCAAAAGGCCAAAACACCAGCGGGTAGAGGACGGTGACAGGCGACAGCAAAAATAAAAAAGAACTATGGGTCAGTCAGATACAGGAAAAGGGATTTTTAAATAATTATGATTAATACATTCAAGAAAAGAAAGGAACACAGTGTTAAATTGGCATGAAAAATTAAATAAAGTAGACACAGCAGAACAAAGAACTAGTGAACTAAACTACAGAACCCCAGAAACTGATGCATGAAGGAAAAAAGAAAAGAATGCAGAGAAAAATGAATGTATACAGGACATGGTGAAAAAAATCTAACACACATATAACTGGAATACCAGAAGAAAAGGAGGACAGAAATGATATTTTAAAATATTGACAAGGATTTTTTAAACTGAGAAAATATCAAATCTCAGATTCAAGTAACTCTACAATCCTAAAGAGATAAAAAGTGAAAACCCACTGGTGTTCAGAAGCTTCCCTGGTGACTCAGTGGTAGAGAATCCAACTGCCAGTGCAGGAGATACAGGTTCCATCCCTGGTCCGGGACGATCCCACGTCTCGGAGTAACTAAACCCGTGCACCACAACTACTGAGCCTGTGCTCCAGAGTCCAGGAGCGCAACTACTGAGCCCACGTGCTGCAACTACTGGAGCCTGAGGGCCCTAGAGTCCATGCTCTGCAACAAGCCACCACAAGGAGAAACCCACTGTAACTAGAGAGCAGTCCCCACTCAGCACAACTAGAGAAAACCCCACGCAGCAACAAAGACCCGGCACAGCCAAAAATAAATAAAGAGAGAAATCTTTAACGAAAAAGAAAAAAACAAGTATCATGGGGTTTAAAACAAATGAAGAAGTAAAATACAGTATCAACACAAAAGGCAGAAACAGATATATGGAATAAAATTGTTTCAAGTTCTTACATTGTTTGACGTGGTAAAAGTACTAATTTAAGATAGACTATAGTAATTTCAAACACTGTATATTGTTAATCTATTGCGCAACATGTGAAAGAAAAATAAAAGAAGACAAAATTGGACTTCTCTCAGTAGATAAGACTCTGACTCCCAATGCGATCCCTCCCTTGGGCATATATGCACAGAAAAACATGGTCCAAAAGGATTTATGCACCCCAATTTCCATTGCAGCACTGTTTACAAAAGCCAAGACATGGAAGCAACCTAAATGTCCACCGACAGATGAATGAATAAGGAAGATGTGGAACATACATACAATGGAATATTACCCACCCATCACAAAGAATGAAATAATGCCATTTGCAGCAATAACGATGGAGCTAGAGAGTGTCATACTGAACGAAGCAAACCAAACAAAGGACAAACATCTTATGATATTGCTTGTATGTGCAATTAAAACAAAACAGAACAAAAATGATACAAATGAACATGAACTTATGGTTACCAGGGGGGAAAGGTGAAGGGGAGGTATAGTTAGGGAGTTTGGGACTGACATGTACACATTGCTATATCTTAAACAGATGGGGACTTCCCTGGTAGTTCAGTGACTAAGACTTCGCACTCTCCATGCAGGGGGCCCTGGTTCGATCCCTAGTCAGGGAACTGACCACATGCCACATGCCACACTAAAAGATCCTGCATGCTGTAACAAAGATCAAAGATGCCACAGGAGAACGGATATATGTGTATGTACGGCTGAGTTCCTTTGCTGTCCACCTGAAAGTCCTACAACACTGCTAACTTGCTATGTTCCAATATAAAATTAAAACTTGAAAAAAGAAAGATTCCATATGTCACAACTAAGACCCAGTGCAGTCAAGGAAGTAAACAAAAAAATTTTTAATGGATAGGGTCTTCCTTGGTAGTTGGGTAACGGATAGGGTCTTCCTTCCAGTAGTTAAGACTCCACACTTCCACTCCAGCGGGCACAGGCTCAATCCCTGGTCAGGGCACAAAGATCCCACATGTTATACAGTGTGACCAAAAAATAAAAAGATAACCAACAAGGTCCTACAGCACAGCATAAGGGACTGCTCAGTATTACATAAGACCTCGGTGAGAAAAGAATTTGGAAAAGAACAGATACTTGTACATGTATAAATGAATCAATGTGTTGTATACCTGAATTAACACTGTTAATCAACTATACTCCAATATAAAATTAAAAATTAAAAAGAAAGCAAAAAAGTTGGCTCTTTAAAAAGACTGACAAACCGCTAGACAAACTTATCAACAAAAAAATAAGACACAAAAAGAGGACCATACTAAAATTAGAAATAAAAGGATGACCTCAATAAAAATCTTAAAAGACATTCCAAAATGAGTATTACAAACAACTTTGTATCAACAAATTTGACAATTCAGAGAAAATGTAAAAATTCCTTGAAAAACACAATTTACCAAAACTGAAACAAAAAGAAACAGGAAATCTAAATAATCCTATAATTATGAAAGAATTTAATCCAAAACTTAAAAGTCTTTTGACAAAACTCCAGGCCTAGCTAGCTTTCTTGGTTAATTCTTATAAAACATTTAAGAAAGAAATAACACCAGTCTTCTACAAACTCTTCCAGAAAATACACACTGATGAAAAATTTCCCAATTCATTTTATAAGGACAATATAATCCTAATACCAACACATGAAAAAGAAATTAAAGCCAATATCTTCCATAAACACAGACACAAAAACCTCAGTATATTAGAAAATCTAATACATCATGACCAAATAAGTTTATCCATGAAATGCTAATTTAACTTCAGAACCCAATCAATGTCAGGACTTTCCTGGTGGTCCAGTGGCTAAGACTCTGTCCTTCCAATACAGAGGGAATGGGTTCAATCCCTGGTCATGGAACTAGAACCCACAGTGCAGCAACTGAGAGTTCGCATGCCACAACTGAAGATCCTGCATGTCACAACTAAGACCTGGGTGCAGCCAAATAAATGCATACTAAAAAAAACCCCAATCCATGTATGTTATTAGGCATATGTACATGAAAAAAGTTTTAAAATATGAAAGCTATATTGAATAGTAGTGGTGAGAGTAGGCACCCTTGTCTTGTTTCTAGTTTTAGAGGAAATGCTTTCAATTTTTCTCCATTGAGGATGCTTGTTGTGAGTTTGTCAGATATGCCTTTTATTTGTTGAGGTATGTTCCTTCTATGCCTACTTTCTGGAGAGTTTTTATCATAAATGGGTGTTGAATTTTGTCAAAGGCTTTCTCTGCATCTATTCAGTAATCATATGGTTTTTATCTTTCAATTTGTTAACATGGTGTATCACATTGACTGATTCGCAAATACTGAAGAATCCTTACATCCCTGGAATAAAGCCCACTTGGGCATAATGTATGATCGTTTAATACGTTGTTGGATTCTATTTGCCAGAGTTTCGTTGAGGATTTTTGTATCTATGTTCATCAGTGATACTGGCCTGTCGTTTTCTTTATTTTGTGGCATCTTTGTCTGGTTTTGCTATCAGGGTATTGCTGCTGCTGCTGCTGCTGCTAAGTCACTTCAGTCGTGTCTGACTCTGTGCGACCCCATAGACAGTAGCCCACCAGGGTCCCCCATCCCTGGGATTCTCCAGGCAAGAATACTGGAGTGGGTTGCCATTTCCTTCTCCACAGGGTATTGTTGGCCTCACAGAATGAGTCTGGGGATTTTCCTTCTGCAATTTTTTGGAAGACTTTGAGTACAACAGGTGTTAGCTCTTCTCTAAATTTTTGGTAGAGTTCACCTGTGAAGCCATCTAGTCCTGGGCTTTTTGTTGGAGGTTTTTTGATTAGCAACAGCAGTCAGAGAAGAAATATAAATAAAAAGAACCCAGACTGCAAAAGAAGTAAAACTCTCAGTTTGCAGATGATATAATTCTCTACATAGAAAACGCTAAAGATGCCACCAGAAAATTACTAGAGTTAATCAACGAAAACAGTAAAATTGCAGGATATAAAATTAATACACAGAAATCCATTGCATCCCTATACCTTAACAATGAAAAATCAGAAAGAGAAATTAAGGAAACAATCCCATTCACCATTGCAACAAAAAAGATAAAATATTTAGGAATAAATTCACCTAAAGGAACAAAAGACTTGTATATAGAAAACTATAAAACACTGCTGAAAGAAATCAAAGATGACACAAATAGATGGAGAAATATACTGTGTTCTTGGATTGGAAGAATCAATATAGTGAAAATGAGTATACTACCCAAAGCAATCTATAGATTCAACACAATCCCTATCAAACTACCAACAGTATTTTTCATAGAGCTAGAACAAATAATTTCACAATTGTATGCAAACACAAAAGACTTCAAATAGCCAAAGCAATCTTGAGAAGAACAATGAACTGGAGGAATCAACCTTCGTGACTTCAGACTATACTACAAAGCTACAGTAATCAAGAAAGTATGGTACTGGCACAAAGACAGAAATCTAGGTCAATGGAACAAAATAGAAACTCCAGAGATAATCCATGCACCTATGGACACCTTATCTTTGACAAATGAGGCAAAAATATACAATGGAGAAAAGACAGTCTCTTCAACAAGTGGTGCTGGGAAAACTGGTCAACTACATGTACAAGAATGAAACTAGAACACTTTCTAACACCATACACAAAAATAAACTTAAAATGGATTAAAGACCTAAATGTAAGACCAGAAACTATAAAACCCATAGGGGAAAACACAGGCAGAATACTCCCAGAAATAAATCACAGCAAGATCTTCTATGACCCACCTTGCAGAGTAATAAAATAAAAACAAAAATGAACAAACAGAACCTAATTAAACTTAAAAGCTTTTGCACAAGGAACGAAACTATAAGCAAGGTGAAAAGACAACTTTCAGAATGAGAAAATAACAGCAAACAGAACAACAGACAAAGAAAGTGAAAATGAAGTTGCTCAGTCGTGTCTAATTCTTTGCAACCCCATGGGCTGTAGCCAACCAGGTTCCTCCATTCATGGGATTTTCCAGGCAAAAATACTGCAGTGGGCTGCCATTTCCTTCTCCAGGAGATCTTCCCGACCCAAGGACTGAACCCAACTCTCCTGCATTGTAGGCAGACACTTTACTGTCTGAGCAACCAGAAGAACTAATAATCCCCAAAATATACAAGCAGCTCATGCAGCTCAATATCAGAAAAACAAACAACACAATAAAAAGGTAGGCAAAAGAACTACACAGACATCTCTCCAAAAGAGATCTTCAGATGGCTAATAAACACATGAAATGATGCTCAACTTCACTCATTATTAGAGAACTGCAAATCAAAACTACAATGAAGTATCAACTCAAGCCAGTCAGAATCAGTTCAGTTCAGTCAGTCATGTCTAACTCTTTGTGACTCCATGAACCGCAGCATGTCAGGCCTCCCTGTCCATCCCCAACTCTCAGAGTTTACCCAAACCCATGTCCATTGAGTCGGTGATGCCATCCAACCATCTCATCCTCTGTCGTCCCCTTCTCCTCCTGCCCTCAATCTTTCCCAGCATCAGGGTCTTTTCCAATGAGTCAGCTCATCGCATCAGGTGGCCAAAGTATTGGAGTTTCAGCTTCAGCATCAGTCCTTCCCAGTTCAGTTCAGTTCAGTTGCTCAGTCGTGTCCGACTCTTTGCGACCCCATGAATCGCAGCACGCCAGGCCTCCCTGTCCATCACCATCTCTCGGAGTTCACTCAGACTCACGTCCATTGAGTCCGTGATGCCATCCAGCCATCTCATCCTCGGTCGTCCCCTTCTCCTCCTGCCCCCAATCCTTCCCAGCATCAGAGTCTTTTCCAGTGAGTCAACTCTTCGCATGAAGTGGCCAAAGTACTGGAGTTTCAGCTTCAGCATCATTCCTTCCAAAGAAATCCCAGGGCTGATCTCCTTCAGAATGGACTGGTTGGATTTCCTTGCAGTCCAAGGGACTCTCAAGAGTCTTCTCCAACACTACAGTTCAAAAGCATCAATTCTTCGTGAAAACTATCCTTCTCCAGTCCTGTGGCCACTGCTGAGCTTTCCAAATTTGCTGACTTATTGAGTGCAGCACTTTCACAGCATCATCTTTCAGGATTTGAAATAGCTCAGCTAGAATTCCATCACCTTCACTAGCTTTGTTCATAGTGATACTTCCTAAGACCCACTTGACTTCACATTCCAGGGTGTCTGGCTCTAGGTGAGTGATCACACCATCTCTTCTTACTATTCTTTGGAACTCTGCATTCAGATGCTTATCTTTCCTTTTCTCCTTTGCTTTTCGCTTCTCTTCTTTTCACAGCTATTTGTAAGGCCTCCCCAGACAGCCATTTTGCTTTTTTGCATTTCTTTTTCTTGGGGATGGTCTTGATCACTGTCTCCTGAACAATGTCATGAACCTCTGCCCATAGTTCATCAGGCACTCTGTCTATCAGATCTAGTCCCTTAAATCTATTTCTCACTTCCACTGTATAATCATAAGGGATTTGATTTAGGTCATACCTGAATGGTCTAGTGGTTTTCCCCACTTTTCTTCAATTTAAGTGTGAATTTGGCAATAAAGAGTTCATGATCTGAGCCACAGTCAGAATGGCCATCTTCAAAAAGTCTACAAACAATAAATGCTGGAGAGGGTGTGGAGAAAGGGAATCTTACACTGTTGGTGAGAATGCAAAATGGTACAGCCACTATAGAGAACAGTGTGGAAAGTGAAAGTTAAAGTCACTCGGTCATGTCCGACTCCTTGTGACCCCATGGAACTCTCCAGGCCAGAATACTGGAGTGGGTAGCCTTCCCCTTCAACAGGGGATCTTCCCAACCCAGGGATTGAACCAAGGTCTCCTGCATTGCAGACAGATTCTTTACCAAATGAGCCACAAAGGAAGTTCAAGAATACTGATGTGGGTATCCCATCCCTTCTCCAGCGGATCCTCCCAACCCAGGAATCCAACCGGGGTGCAGTGAAGGCAGGTTCTTTACCATCTGAGCTATCAGGGAAGCCCTAAGGGAACACAAGGAGCCGGGCCTGCAGGGCGCGGGGTGTGGAGCAACACACCCCATGTGGTGCCAGAAGAAATCCACAAGGTAAGGAAGTAGTAAGGAAGGCAATCACCAGGGGCCCACGGGACCTGTCCCACCCATGGCAAAGACGGCCGACTGCCCACGCTCGGTGCATGAGCTTGCAGTGAGCCACAGCGGAGGCGCGGAGAAACAAGGGGAGACCCCGCCCTTCCCCAATAGGGGCCCTGGCACGTCCACCCGGCCAGGGGCAGGAGGCATTGTAGCCAGTCCAGATTCCTTAAAAAACTGGAAACAGACCTGCCATAAGACCCAGAAATCCCACTGCTGGGCATACATCAGAGGAAACCAGAACTGAAAAAGACACATGTACCCCAATGTTCACTGCAGTATCATTTACAATAGCCAGGACATGGAAGCAACCTAGATGTCCACTGGCAGATGAATGGAGAAGGAAGCTGTTGTACATATACACACTGGAATATTACTCACCTATAAAAAGGGAGGCATTTGAGTCAGTCCTAATGAGGTGGATGAAACTGGAGCCTATTATATACAGTGAATGAACTAAATCAGAAAGAGAAAGACAAATACTGTATATTAAAGCATATATATGGAACTTAGAACAGTACGATCCTACATGCAGGGCAGCGAAGGAGACACAGATACAAAGAACAGACTTTTGGAATCAGTGGGAGAAGGTAAGGGTGGGATGATTTGAGAGAATACCAGTGAAACATGTATATTACCATATGTAAAACAGATGACCAGTGCAAGTTCAATGCATGAAGCAGGGGGTTTCAGAATGGGGGACACATGTAAACTGTGACTGATTCATGGTGGTTGATGTACGGCAAAAACCATCACAATATTATGAAGTAATTATCCTCCAATTAAAATAAATTAATCAATTAAAAAAAAATAAACTATGAGAGCTAGGAACTTCCCTGGTGGTCCTGTGGTTAAGACTGCACTTTCAGAGCAGGGGGTAAAGGAACTAAGATCCTAAATCCCATGTGGTGTGGCCAAAACATATTGAATAAGTAAAAAAAAAAAAATTAATATAAATAAATAAAACATGAAGAGCTGAAACTGACAAAGCTGAAAGGAAATATAGACAAATATACAATTAAAGTTGGAGACTTCAATATGCCTTTCTCAATAACTGTCAGAATAGACCAAAAGAAAATCAGTAAAAATAGAGAAGACCTAACAATGCTATCAATCAACTTGATCTGACATTTAAAAAACAGTGTATCTCAAAACAAAAGAAAACATATTCTTCTCAAATACACAGCAAAGAGCTACCAATAAAGATTATATTGGGGCCACAAAATTAACCTCAATAAATATAAAAGTACTGAAATCATACAAAGTGTGACATGAACTCAAGGGAATTAAATTAGAAATCAGTAACAAACAAAATAACTGGAAATTCTTCAAATATTTGGAAATGAAAGGACACATTTCTAAAAAGTTCCAGTGGATTTTTGTTTTACTATTATAGGCCTTATGGTACTCTATAACTATAAAAATTACATTTAAAAAATCAGGTTCTAAAACAACACAGAACAGGACTCCAGTTCGGTTCAGTTCAGTTGCTCAGTCATGTCCGACTGTTTGTGAGCTCATGGACTGCAGCACGCCAGGCTTCCCTGTCTCTAATCCTGTACAGAACTGCAATCCTGTACAGAAAATTCAAATGTGTGTGTTCCCCCAAAATTCATACTTTGAAAGTCTTACCCCCAGTATGGCTATATTTGGAAATGGGTCTTCTAAGGAAGTAATTAAAGTTGAATGAGTCCACAAGGTGAATCTCTGAGCCCAGAGGATAAGTGTCTTTATATGAAGTGATATCAGAAAGCTCACTCCCTCTCTCACACACATGCACCAAGGAAAAGGTCATGTGAAGTTATAACGAGAAGGCAGCTGTCTACAAGAAGAAAGTTCTCATGAAAACTGAATTTACCAGCACCTAATACTGGACTTCTCAGGCTCCAGAAGTGTGAGAAAATAAATTTCTGTTGTTTAAAAGGAAAACTGATACATCCTGTTGTATTATTAGAAAAATTTCAAATCAGTGACCTAAGCTACCACTTTAAGAAACTAGAAATAGACCAAATTAAACCCAAAACAAAGAAACAGAATAAAATAGTAGACAAGAGCAAAAACCAGTGAAATAGAAAACAAAAAAGTAGTGAAATTAATGAAACCAAAACCTTGTTCTTTGAAGAAGTTCTAGCTAGAGTGATTAATAGAAAGGTATAAATTAACAGCATCAGGAATAAAAGAACAGAAATCATTATAGATCCTGAAGACATTAAAAAGATGACAAAAGTGGTTAAGCATGAGCCTGTCAATGCAGGGGACACAAATTTGATCCCTGGTCCAGGAAGATCCCACATGCCTCAGCAACAAGCCCATGAGCCACAACGACTGAGCCCGTGCTCTGGAGCCTGTGAGGTGCAACACCTGAGCCCATGGGCTGCAACTCCTGAAGTCCATGCACCTGCCTAGAGCCCAGGTTCTGCAGCAAGAGAAGCCCCTGCAACAAGAAGCCCAGACACCACAACTAGAGTAGCCCCTGCTCACTGCAACTACAGAAAACTCGAAAGCAGCAGCGAGGACCCAGCACTGCCAGAAAATAAAGAAATAGATAAATCTGAAACAAAATAAAGATGACAAAGAAATAGTATCAAAAACTTTATACCAATAAATTCAACAACTTAGATGGAACAAATACCTTGAAAGACACCAACTGTCAAAGCTTATTCAAGAACAAATATATAATTAAATAGCTCTTTATCTGTTAAAGAAATTGAATTCATAATTACAAACATCCTACAAAGAAAACTCCTGGCCCAGATGGCTTCATTGGTGCATTCACTAGAACATTTAAAGAAGAAATAAAACCAATTCACAAACTCTTCGAAAAACAAACAAAAACACAAAGAGGAAAGAATACTTTCCAACTCATTGTATGAGGTCAGCATTACCCTAATACCAAAACCAAAGACATTACAAGAAAACTAGACCAGACACATAAATCCTTAACAAAATATTAGCAAATCAAATTCCGCAATTAAAAAAAATACACACCTATATCAAGATCAAGAGTTGATTTCTCCCTGCCATGCAAAAATGCTTTGAAATCTGAAAATCAATCAAGTTAATTCATATCAACAGACTAAAACAAAAGATAGTCTCGAGAGATGTAGAAAAAACTTTTCACAAAATCCAACATCAAGTCATGATAAAAACTCTTCACAACCAGGAATAGTAGAGAACTTCCTCAGTCTGATAAACAATAGCTATAGACCAACGTCCTACAGCTTAGTGGTGAAAACTGAGTGCATTTCCTGTAAGACATCAGGAACAAAAGAAAAGGTGCCCACTCTCACCACAGCAATATCTTATTCATGGATTAGTCGACTCAGTATTGTTAGGATGGCAACGATCCTAGCACTTCCTGGCGGTCCAGTGATTAAGACTTTGTGCTCCCAATGCAGACGGCACAGGTTCAATCCCTGGTCGGGGAACTAAGATCCTGCATGACCCACAGTATGGCCAAAAAAATGGCAATTTTCCCAAATGGATTCATAGATTCATTATCAATCAATAGCCTAGAAAATATTTTTGAAGAAAATGACAAATCAATTCTAAAATTTATATGAAAACCAAAGTACCTAGAATAGCCTAAAGTATTAAAAAAAAAAAGTTGGAAGACTCATGACTACCTGATTTCAAGACTGTGTGATATTGGTGAAAGCTTAAATATTAATACATAGATTAACAGACTAGAACAGAGAGTCCAGGAAAGACCCACACAAAATTGCCAAATGACTTTTTCACATAGATGCAGAAGTAATTTAATGGGGAAAGAAATCTTTTCAACAAATAGCACTGAAACAATTGCACATCCATAGGCAAAGAAAGAATCTCAAATGTAAGTCACACATTATATAAAAATTAACTCAAAATGGATCATATACTCATAAGTGTAATGTGCAAAACTAAAACTTCTAGAAGAAAACAGGAAAGAAGCCTTTGTAGCCTTGGATGAGGCAA
Organism: Cephalophus harveyi; assembly: GCA_006410635.1. Lineage (NCBI taxonomy): Eukaryota > Metazoa > Chordata > Mammalia > Artiodactyla > Bovidae > Cephalophus > Cephalophus harveyi. Next base: position 119,669 of record SJYT01017552.1, read on the forward strand.
ATGTTCCTTGACATGATATGAAAGCATAAGCCATAAAAGTAAAACCTGAAGTAGCTCCCCATGGCTAACACATATTTTAACAATTCAGGCAAAATAAATAATGATAAATGGCACTGTAATTCAAACAGTGAAACAAATATCCATGAGTCCCCACTCATATAAAAACTGAATAAATAAATGAGGGAGAAAAGACTGTTGTTTTTTACAGAGAAATTCCAAGTATTAAATGTAAAAGGAATGATAGAAATAAAGAATGACAGAAATAAAAATCACCTTTAGAATAACACAGTAACTGCTCCAGGTGATCAACCAATAGATGCTAAAACTAGAGGGGTTAAGTTTGAGGAGAAATAAGAATACATGCATAGTTTCAAAGTATCTTGTGCAAAATATGTAGTAATTACAAATGGAATACTGGCAAACAACAGAATAATGAACAAACATTTCACCAAAAAGTATCTACAAATGGCCAATAAATACATGAAAATATACTTTGTATCATTATTCATTGGGAAAATGCAAGTTAAACCATAAGGAAATACCCCCAGTAGAAGAGAGAGAATTACAAAGTCTGTTAACTGCTCACAAGGATGTGGGCCAATTGTAAATCTCATACATTCCTGTTGGGAATGTAAAATGGTACAGCTACTCTGGAAAACAATTTATCATGTTCATATAAAGTTAAACATACACTTACTGTAAGACCCAGCAAAGCCACTCACAGTCATTTCCCCAACAAAAACAAAAACTTATTTCTATCAAAGAACTGTATGTGATGGTTTATAGTAGCTTTAATCGTAACAAGTAAAAACGAGAAAGAACCAAAATGTCCATCAACTGGTAAACAGATAAACTGTGGTACATCTATGCAATAGAATACTACTCAGCGATGAAGAACATGAATTAATCTCAAAAGCATTACACGAAGTGAGATATCAGATGCACACACTACTATAAATCAACTATACTACAATAAAAATTCAAAAAGATACCAGATGCAAAAGGTTCCATACATACTGTACAACATCTTTACATAACATGGTGCATGCTAAGTCACTTCAGTCATGTCAACTAACTAACTCTTTGTGACCCCATAGACTGTAGCCCACCAGGCTCATCTCTCTATGGGATTTTCCAGGTAAATACTGGAGTGGATTGGCATTTCCTTCTCCAGTGTATAATATTGTAAAAAACACAAGATTATAAGAAAAAAATTGAGATCAGTGGTTCCCAAAGGACTGCAAAGGGGAATGAAAGAACTTTTGGAGTGAGAGAAATGTTCCATATATTGACTGTAGTGGTAGTTACACAAACATATACATTTCTCAAAACTCACTTAAAAAATTTTATTGTATTAAAATCCTATTTCAGACTTCTCTAGCAGTCCAGTGGTTAAGAATCCACTGATCAAGAGTTGATTTCTCCCTGCCATGCAAAAATGCTTTGAAATCTGAAAATCAATCAAGTTAATTCATATCAACAGACTAAAACAAAAGATAGTCTCGAGAGATGTAGAAAAAACTTTTCACAAAATCCAACATCAAGTCATGATAAAAACTCTTCACAACCAGGAATAGTAGAGAACTTCCTCAGTCTGATAAACAATAGCTATAGACCAACGTCCTACAGCTTAGTGGTGAAAACTGAGTGCATTTCCTGTAAGACATCAGGAACAAAAGAAAAGGTGCCCACTCTCACCACAGCAATATCTTATTCATGGATTAGTCGACTCAGTATTGTTAGGATGGCAACGATCCTAGCACTTCCTGGCGGTCCAGTGATTAAGACTTTGTGCTCCCAATGCAGACGGCACAGGTTCAATCCCTGGTCGGGGAACTAAGATCCTGCATGACCCACAGTATGGCCAAAAAAATGGCAATTTTCCCAAATGGATTCATAGATTCATTATCAATCAATAGCCTAGAAAATATTTTTGAAGAAAATGACAAATCAATTCTAAAATTTATATGAAAACCAAAGTACCTAGAATAGCCTAAAGTATTAAAAAAAAAAAGTTGGAAGACTCATGACTACCTGATTTCAAGACTGTGTGATATTGGTGAAAGCTTAAATATTAATACATAGATTAACAGACTAGAACAGAGAGTCCAGGAAAGACCCACACAAAATTGCCAAATGACTTTTTCACATAGATGCAGAAGTAATTTAATGGGGAAAGAAACCTTTTCAACAAATAGCACTGAAACAATTGCACATCCATAGGCAAAGAAAGAATCTCAAATGTAAGTCACACATTATATAAAAATTAACTCAAAATGGATCATATACTCGTAAGTGTAATGTGTAAAACTAAAACTTCTAGAAGAAAACAGGAAAGAAGCCTTTGTAGCCTTGGATGAGGCAAATGTTCCTTGACATGATATGAAAGCATAAGCCATAAAAGTAAAACCTGAAGTAGCTCCCCATGGCTAACACTTATTTTAACAATTCAGGCAAAATAAATAATGATAAATGGCACTGTAATTCAAACAGTGAAACAAATATCCATGAGTCCCCACTCATATAAAAACTGAATAAATAAATGAGGGAGAAAAGACTGTTGTTCTTTACAGAGAAATTCCAAGTATTAAATGTAAAAGGAATGATAGAAATAAAGAATGACAGAAATAAAAATCACCTTTAGAATAACACAGTAACTGCTCCAGGTGATCAACCAATAGATGCTAAAACTAGAGGGGTTAAGTTTGAGGAGAAATAAGAATACATGCATAGTTTCAAAGTATCTTGTGCAAAATATGTAGTAATTACAAATGGAATACTGGCAAACAACAGAATAATGAACAAACATTTCACCAAAAAGTATCTACAAATGGCCAATAAATACATGAAAATATACTTTGTATCATTATTCATTGGGAAAATGCAAGTTAAACCATAAGGAAATACCCCCAGTAGAAGAGAGAGAATTACAAAGTCTGTTAACTGCTCACAAGGATGTGGGCCAATTGTAAATCTCATACATTCCTGTTGGGAATGTAAAATGGTACAGCTACTCTGGAAAACAATTTATCATGTTCATATAAAGTTAAACATACACTTACTGTAAGACCCAGCAAAGCCACTCACAGTCATTTCCCCAACAAAAACAAAAACTTATTTCTATCAAAGAACTGTATGTGATGGTTTATAGTAGCTTTAATCGTAACAAGTAAAAACGAGAAAGAACCAAAATGTCCATCAACTGGTAAACAGATAAACTGTGGTACATCTATGCAATAGAATACTACTCAGCGATGAAGAACATGAATTAATCTCAAAAGCATTACACGAAGTGAGATATCAGGTGCACACACTACTATAAATCAACTATACTACAATAAAAATTCAAAAAGATACCAGATGCAAAAGGTTCCATACATACTGTACAACATCTTTACATAACATGGTGCATGCTAAGTCACTTCAGTCATGTCAACTAACTAACTCTTTGTGACCCCATAGACTGTAGCCCACCAGGCTCATCTCTCTATGGGATTTTCCAGGTAAATACTGGAGTGGATTGGCATTTCCTTCTCCAGTGTATAATATTGTAAAAAACACAAGATTATAAGAAAAAAATTGAGATCAGTGGTTCCCAAAGGACTGCAAAGGGGAATGAAAGAACTTTTGGAGTGAGAGAAATGTTCCATATATTGACTGTAGTGGTAGTTACACAAACATATACATTTCTCAAAACTCACTTAAAAAATTTTATTGTATTAAAATCCTATTTCAGACTTCTCTAGCAGTCCAGTGGTTAAGAATCCACCCGTCAGTGCGGGGGACGTGGGTTCCATCCCTGGTCTGGGAAGATTCCACATGCCATGAAGCAACTAAGCCTCTGTACCACAACTACTGAGCCCACGCTCTAGAGCCTGCCGACCGCAACTACCCAAGCTCAAGTGCCTAGAGTCTGTGCTCCACAACAAGAGAAGTCACCACGAAAAGCCCTCATGCCTCAACAGAAAGAAAGCTCGAGAGCAGCAACGCAGCCCAGCACAGCCAAAAATCTTAAAAATTAAAAATAAATTTTTAGTTAAAAAAAGAAAATTACATCTCATTAAACCTCAATAAACATTTAAAAAGAATCTATGTAACTCTCCACATTAACAGAATAAGGGAGGGAATTCCCTACAGTCCAGTGGTTAAGACTCTGCCCTTCCACTGCAGGGAGAACAAGTCCAATCCCTGGTCAGGGAAATAAGATTCTGCATGCTGTGCAGACCAGCTACAAAAACAACAACAAAAATAAAAAACAGAATAAAGGAGAAAAACCATATGATCATCTTAATAGAGATTTTTAAAGAGCATTTAACACAATTCAATATGGGATAAAATGCTCAGAAAACCAGGAAAATTTTTCTGTAATCTGATACAATAATATATCCATAAAAAGCTTATCACTATCATTACACATAAGTAGGAATACTGAACACCTTTGCCCAAGTTCAGAAACAAGACATGGATATCCACTATTACAACTTCTAACTTACACAGCAATGGAGGTCTATTATTTGTAACAAGAAAAAGAAATAAGCAGTGTTCACTTTAAAACTGTTTGTTAAGCTAAATAAAGAAGTCTTTACTCATTTGTCTGTATATGTTATATTTCACAATAAAAATATATTTCAAAAAACTTGAAGGAGGCCTAATCCTATGACCTAGCAGTTCCACCCAACAAATAGTAGGCACCAAATATTCTATGTTCACAGAAGATTTCTAGTACAGTGTTCACGGCAGCACCAATCAGAGTAGCCTACAACTTGAAACTATTCAAACGCTCATTAAGAGCTGAATGAATAGGGGGCTTCCCTGGTGGTACAGTGGACAGGAATCCACTTGCCAATGCTGGGGACACAGGCTGGATCCCTGGTCTGGGAAGATTCCATGTGCAGTAGAGCAACTAAGCCCGCACACCTAGAACCTATGCTTCACCACAGAAGAAGCCACCACAATGAGAAGCCCACAACAAAGAGCAGCCCCGTCTGACCAAAACCAGAGAAAGCCTGAACACCAGCGAAGACCTAGTGCAACCAGAAAGAAAGAAAGAAAAAAAATTTTTAAGAGTTGAATGAATAAAGAAAATGCAGAATATTCTAACAATGGAATACTATACAGCAATGAAAATGCAAGCACATGCAACAACGTGGACCAATTTCATTTACACATAATGTCGAGTGGAAAAGGCAGTCAAAAAACATACATTCATAAGATTCCATTCATATAACGTACGAAACAGGGAACTAATCTATGCTGCCTGAAGTCAAGATAGGTTACCCATCCGTATCTTGCTGGGTAAGGTGTCAGTGATAGCTGAAAGGAAGGACTTCTGGGTACTGGTAATACTCTATTTCTTGATCTGGTTGCTGGTTACATGGGTGTATTCAACCTTTGAAAATTCAGTGAACTTGGCTATCTTGGAATACTTGCAGTTTTCTGCCTATTACACTTCAATAAAGAGGGGGGGCTTTTTAATTAGAAGAAAAGAAAGCCTACCCATTGGAATAAAGAGTCCACCATCCTCTGTCTCTTCCTCAGCTTGGTGAGCTAGAGTCCTGAGTGGCTTTTCTTGAGGAGAGGCACAGACATCTGGCTGAGATGATTTCCTAGGTGGGGCTGCAGGTTTTGCAGAGTGGCTATCTGATGGCAAAGAAGGCATCTCCCCTCCAGAATGCATTTGAGATTTTCCTGAAAGAATCACAAATACTGCTCAACATTTTGTCCATTCTCAATTATACTCTGCCGTAGAAATCAGCATCTTGTTACAAAGTCCTTTTTTAGTTAGATTACTTCAATAATGATGCATTCGCTATACAGGTTAGATTACTTCAATAATGATGCATTCGCTATACAGGCATTCCTCTCTTAAAGACAGTGTCCTAAGAAAAATACTGAAATCAAAGCTCAGATGCGATTTACTCATCCTTAATGTCAGGGAACTAAACTAAGTAATTGCTAAGATCTTTCTAGTTCTAATATATTTTTTGAGCTATGCATTTTTTTCCCCATGAAAAAATCATATTCATAATTGTAGGACAGGGAGTGTGCTCCTGATGACAAAGGGACATTTTATATAGATGATCATTAATATCACATTTAATCAAACATAAACAATACATGTATCAACTATATATATCTAATATATATCAATGATTGTATATCAACTATAAATGATATGCTGCTACTGCTGCTAAGTCGCTTCAGTCGTGTCCGACTCTGTGCGACCCCATAGATGGCAGCCCATCAAGCTCCCCCGTCCCTGGGATTCTCCAGGCAAGAACACTGGAGTGGGTTGCCATTTCCTTCTCCAGTGCATAAAAGTGAAAAGTGCAAGTGAAATCGCTCAGCCGTGTCCAACGCCTAGCAACCCCATGGACTGCAGCCTACCAGGCTCCTCCGTCCATGGGATTTGCCAGGCAAGAGTACTGGAGTGGGGTGCCATTGCCTTCTCCGTAAATAAAATGTCCTAAACTTTCTGACTCTGTAAATCAATCTTACAGAGCATTAGAGTAAAAATTACCGTAACACTGTAAACACATGGTTACACAGTTCATTACACAACTTTTTCCTTCCCTCACCTCAGCTCTTTTTGGTCAAGCCTCACAGCTTGTGGGATCTTCATTCCCCAATCAGCAATGGAACTCGGGGGCCTGGCAGTGAGAGCACCGAGTTCTAACTGAATAGCCAGAGAATTCCCTCCTCAATTCAACCCTTACTAAGTGCTACCTTTCTTCCCCTTTTTCATGAGGGACATTAAAAAGACAAAGAAACATTCATGCAATATCAAAAGCAAACATTAAAATCTGGTTTTATGGGGAAAAGAATATATACAGGATTGTGTGTGCATAGATCTGTAGAATATACACAAGGCATTGTTAAACAGTGATTGCTTCTGAGAAGATAACTTGGAAAATAAGAGGATGAAGTGAAAGGGTGCCTAACTTTTCCCTGTGTACTTTCTGTATTTAGGAATTTTTGCCATGTTTGTGTATTACACAGTCAAAAAAAAATTTTTTTTCTTTTTTTCCAAAAAAAGATCAAGTTATTTGTTATTAATACTGAACTCCATTTAAAATAGATAGTACTTGTTGAGACTGCTATCCCATCACATTGGCAGCTTCAACTGACATAAACAAGATTTTAAATGGGAGGACACTTCCCTCCAACAAAGAAAAAAAAAAAGCCTTTACTTTCAACTAAAGCATGACTCAATCCTTAATTCTATTTACTGTTAATCTTATTTCCTTTACTTCTGGAGTCTGTGATTACTTCACAGTGTCAAAAAGGTTAAAAACTGTAGCTTTAACAGGGACTCTACAACAAGGAGCTGAATCCTAAATCCAACAAATCAAAGTTCCTCTCAGGCAAATGTCTTGTAAGAGGGGGGAACTTTAATCAGTAACACAGCAGAGCTTTTTCATTAATCAACAATCTTTAATAACTTTTAGAATCAATGTCTAACATTTAAAAACTGAACTGACACAAATGATTTTTTAAAACAAACATACCAGAACCTTTACATCTAACCAAAATACAAAAGTTCAGTTTGGTAGATAGAGCTTCCAATAATACCTTTTCCACCTCAAACATCTGGAACGACTCCAAAACTGCCCCTACAGTTTATCAGCTGCACCATACTCTACATAGAGAAAAAGTTCCTTTTCTCTGCAATATTTTTCTCCTGATCCCATCACAGTGCTTCTCAACTCCCTTCTCACAGAACTCCTCAGGACCCCCCTCTTCCTTTTCTCTCTCAATGAGCTAGACACCAAAGACCTTAGAAAGAGAAGTCAAGAAGGGCAAGAGGCAGAGAGGGAAAGCCTTATTACAGAGCGTGGCTGCAGCTCATTTACTGCCAGCCTAACAACTTCAAATTAATATGAAAATAATTAGCTGAAAACTGTAAAAACCAACTAATTGTAAGTTGAAATCTGCCTAAGTTAATCATTTTCAGAAGGCAAAGAAAGGGGAAAAAAGACTTACAGGAAAAATTAAATCAATTTTAAAAGAACAATTAAAATTCTATGAGAATTAATGGTAAACACCATTACTGAGAAAGGTTTAATCATTAGCACTTACAATCTAGAAACAATTTTACAGTATATATCAATTGTAGCATAATGCTGATACTTCCAAATAACCTAGATGTTTTTCTGCTTTTTTCCCCCACATTTTGATAATAAAAAAACCAAAATGTTAAATAAAGCAAAACAACAAAAAGAATATGCACTAAATTATAACAGTAATTACTTTGAGTAGTAAAATTATGGGTGATTATTTTCTTCTTTCAATTTTCCAATGTTTTCCAAAACGCACATACATATATGAATTTACAATATTCCTTTTTTCTTCCTGCTTTTCATGTGACATGTCTATTTGGCAAAAAAAAAAGTTATTTGGGGGGAGAAAGGAGTTATAACGTACTTCTTTTATTGGTATTACTTGTATATATGGCTAATTGATACATTATAAGGTGGTAGAATCAACTTTCATTTACCCAGCTTAATGTAGTAGTAGTGAGGTGAAGGTGAAGTCGCTCAGTCGTGTCCGACTCTTTGCGACCCCGTGGACTGTAACCTATTAGGCTTCTCCGCCCATGGGATTCTCCAGGCAAGAATACTGGAGTGGATTGCCATTTCCTTCTCCAGGGGATCTTCCCGACCCAGGGATCGAACCCGGGTCTCCCGCATTGGAGGCAGACGCTTTAACCTCTGAGCCACCAGGGTGGTATTAAAGTCACTCAGTCATGTCCAACTCTTTGGGACCCCATGGACTGACCCCTCCAGGCTCCTCTGTCCATGGAATTCTCCAGGCAAGAATACTGGAGTGGGTAGCCATGCCCTTCTCCAAGGATGTTCCCGATCCAGGGATTGAACCCAGGTCTCCCGCATTGCAGGCAGATTCTTTACCATTTGAGCTACTAGGGAATTCCAACCTAGCTTAATGAGGAGTAGTATTAACAGTATCACAGATAAACTTTAAAAAATGTTTACTTTACCTACACTTGAACATTTATAAACTTACCATTAAAGACAACTCTAGAGATTTCCCTGGTGGGTCCAGTGGTTAAGAATCTGCCTTGCAATGCAAGAGATGCAGGCTTGATCCCTCGTAAGGGAACTAAGATTCCCACGGGCCACAGAGCAACTGAGCCTGCGTGCCGCAACTACTGAGACCTCACGACAAAGTTGCAGAGTCCATGCACTGCAACAAAATATCCCGTATAACGTAAAAAATATCCCACGTGCCACAGCTAAGACTCAATACAGCCAAATAAATAAATAAATATTAAAAGAAAGTGCAACAAAATCTTAACAACTCTCAATCCTGGTTCATGAGTACTCAGCGGTTGGCCATGTTATACTAAAAAATAAAAACTCTATCCTCCACTCTTCAACAGGTCAGAGGCTTTAAACTCCTGCTTAATTTTACATTTCTTCTCTAGCACTTTTAATCCTGCATCTTCCTCCATTTCCTCCTGTCTTCAGGTCACAAATATAACCAAGCCAAGGAAAAAATTCAACAGTTTTGCTGGCCTCTCTAGCTATTTCCAATTCCACTCCACTGCACAAATTATTACTGAGGCTTTCATCCTTCCCTCATTAAGGTCATCATTCAATTTCCTTTTCCCAAAACTCCTAAATCTACTCTTAAAAATCATCAACCCTCAAATGAGGTATTTTTTTAGACTTCCCTGGTGGCTGCGTGGTAAAGAATTGGCCTGCCAATGCAGCAGACTCGGGTTTATAAAATTTTTTTTTAATGTAGCATTTTCTCATGCATCATTATGTCTTCTTTGTCACTAAATTTTAAATGAAGTATCCGTTTTTAAAACTCTCTACCCTCCTTGACTTTCACTACTGATATTTCTCCAGATTTCCCTTCTCTGTCATCTTCTTCCATGTTCCTTTCTATGAAGAACAATTAAAACTTTTCTAATCATATCTCTTACCAAACTTTAATCTCAGTTTTCAATTTTTTCCGTGATGGCCCCAAAGTCACCTCACACTCCACATATTTAAAGCTAAACTCATTAAACCTTTCAAATACCTTTTCCAGGAAAGCTTGCTTCACCATGCCCCAACCCAGATATCTTAAATGGTATCAGTCTCTGAGAAATATTAATTCCTCCTCTGTAATGTCTCAGTGCTTCCCTGGTAAAGAAATCCCCTGTCAATGCAAAAGATGCAGATTTGCTCCCGAGGCCAGGAAGATCCCCTGGAGAAGAAAATGGCAACCCACTCCAGTATTCCTGCCTGGGAAATCCCACGGACAAAGCAGCCTGGCAGGCTATAGTCCATAGGGTCGCTAAGAGTTGAACACAACTTAGCAACTAAATAACAACATCTCTAAGATATATCTTTCTTCTCTATCCTTACTGCCAACATCCTACAGCAATACTTTCTAAAGTCTCAATGGCATAACAGCATGGCTGTGTGTATCCAGCACGGCTGGATCTATCATCTCTGTCTGAAACCCTGCTTTCCTTCCTCACAAACACAGCACTTTCATGTATTTGTAGAAAATGCTATTCTCCTTCCACTCCTTCACCCCAACCTATCAAATCTTATTAATCCACTAAGTTCCAATTTTAAAAATCCTAATTACTTGTACCACACTAGCACTTAATCACATATTGTCTTAAGCTGTTCCAAATGAATTATGTGCTCATGTCTTGTCTTCCCAACCAGACTAAAAGAGCTTTCTGAGATCAGAACTATGCCTTCTGCTGCTTTTATTTACTAACTGGCTATAACCTTCAGGAAAAGTTCAAAGCATGAAAAGCAAAGCCTTCTGGGACTTCCCTGGTGGTCCTTTGGTTAAGAATCCACCTGCCAATGCAGGGTACATGGGTTTGATCCTTGGTCCAGGAAAATTCCACATGCCACAGAGTAACTAAGCCCATGTGGCACAACTACTAAAGTCTGTTCACCTAGAGCCCATGTTCCACAACAAGAGAAGCCACAGCAATAAGTTCTTGCACTGCAATGAAGAGTAGCTCCCTCTCACTGCAAGAAGAGAAAGCCTGCTCGCAGAAACAAAGACCCAGTGCAGCCAAAAATTAAAACAAAATTTAAAAAAGCCCTTCACAATCTAAATACAATCTACCACTCAAGTCACCACTCTTCTGCTTCTGCCTCTGCCAGACTCTTCACGGCCTAAGATACTCCATTCCATCACTCTATCAAACCACACGCATCCTTCAAGTCCTAAGGGCTATGACGTCTCTGGAGAGCCTAACCAAATGACAGAGGTATTAGTCTCTCAAGGTCCACTCCATAAATAGCCACCAAATCACAAAAGGACATACACAGTTCATCCCTCTAGAAATAATGGAAAGGTAAGAGAAAGGAAAGAAAAGAATATGAAAGATGATCAAGGAAATGGGAGGGGAGAAGAAAGTTTCTACCCATTCATAATCATACTGTTCCATGCTGACACTTACAAGCACCACAGCTCCCATTCCAAACCCAACCAGGCTCCCCTTTCAGAAATGCTGTTTTGTAAAGGCACTGCAGAGAGTGCAATGACAAGTGCAAGGGCAATGACAAGCTGGTACCTATGAGCTAAATGTAAGCCAAAGATCTTCCATGTCTCACCTTCTTCCTTGACCTCTTCACTAGGCTCTTCTGAAAAAGGCTCCTTAGCGATAGGATGACTGCCTCTGTCTTCTTGAGTAACTGACCCAGGTCTGAGTGTAATTTTCTTCCCTCTCCTTGAGCTAGTGGCCTGGAGTTTTCCTTTACCAATGTGTGTATTTACAGGCTGGGAAGACTCCAAGGAAGGAAGGGTGATTCCCTGAGAGATGGCCACATCCACAGCTTCCAGAACTGCCACATTTGTGTCCTCAGTGAGCAACCTAGAGCTCAAAGATGGGTCTTCCACACCAAGCTGAATGCCTGCATCCTGCACTTCAAGGTCAGCTGCTCTGCTATGACTTGGACTCCAGGACAGGGACACTGACCCCAGGTCTTTAACTTGGTCAGATTCTGGTTTAACAGCTGACTGCAGGTCTAAGTCATCTTCCTCCTGGTTGCCCTGATGCTGTGGGGACTCTGTCAATGTAGTTCTTCTCTTCTTACAGGGCAACATTTTCCAAGTCCCACTTTTGTTCCATCCTGAAAGGATAAAGGCAAGTTCTTACTACCTTCTTATTAATTAAAGATAATAACATTTCCTCAAACATATTTTCACTTATTTATGTTCAATCATGAACACTGTATATTATACCAAATGCACAATCTTCCATTAGGTGGAAAGTGAGAGACAGGTTAGAAAGACAGAATTCAAATCCTAACTCTATTACTGATTAGTGTATTATCTGGCCTGAGTGACCTCTCCAAACTTTGGTTTCCTCAACTGTAAAAAATTATAATTTTTCTAAACTTATGGAGTTGTTATAAAAATTAAATAGTAAGCAATTAATAAGTGTTAGTTATTGCTATTACCATTAGGGAGGGAGAACAGCATGATGCTGAGAGTAAACTATGGAATCAAACTACCAGTATTTGCTTCCCAAGTAGGCGTCTCTCTAGTCCTGTGACCGTGCATGAATTAAGGTGAATCTGCTTATTTGCTATACAATGAAATAAAAGTTGCATCTATGAAATTAGATAGTAATTTATTAGATCAGTAAATGTTTGCAATTGTTGCTTACATACACAGGTATTTCCATTAACAAAAACAATCTAAAAACAAAGTAACGTTAAAACTATACTAACAAATTCTGTACTGAAAACAAAAGTTGCATCTACAAAATTAGACCGTAATATACTTTTTTTAATCAAAAACTAACTGTTCTCTATGAAAATCCTGGACTCTTGGCTTCACTTCAAATTATCACATTTTAATGGCAACAATATCCTAAAGTGGAGGTATCTTCTCCTTTGTTCTTATAGAAACTATTTGCAAACCTCTTTTTTTCATACTTACCACTTTTATTATTACTTCTTGTCTCTCTCCCATCAACCTCCCCACAATGTGCTTTTTGAGGGAAAAGATTCTTTCAAGAAGTTCTACTAGTACTCGGCAATATCTGCCCTATTGCAGACACTCAATAACCGTTCCCGAATGAAGGAGTGTGTGAACTTCCTATTCTGTGCATATTCTATGCAGGCTGGACCAAGAGCATTATATGGAAACTAACTGCACCTTTCAACCCAAAAAAACTTTATTCTCAGGTTTTTGAGCTAAGTCCAAAAATAGAATACACTGCCTTGTGATTGATACAGTGAGTTCTTCATCACTAATAATGTTCAAGTAAGGCCTGAACGCCCATCTATCAGACACCAGGTGAAACCCTGGACTGGAGGACCGCAACATAAAGTCCTTTCTAAGACTTTGAACTGTAAGGTTAGTTTTAAACCGCTTTAATTCAGATTTTCCAGGACACTAGGAGATTCCCCAGCACAGACCAAACCAACTTTTGTCCGTAACTTGATAATTAAACTTCAATAAACAAGTAAAGATTCCTCTGATAAGGGAATGCTGAGGGAGAATTAGGGTAGTGGCATTAGTTCAGGCAAGTCTTACATTTCAGATAAATTACTGAGGTCCAAAAAAAGGGGAGTGGGGAGGGGGGATGAAAAAAAGAAATACAGCTACTATTCAGTCAGTAGCGTACAGGGATCAGCTCAGGAACATCAAATACAACAAAAGCTCTGTCCAGTCTCTGGGAACTGCAATCAAACCAACAGCATGAATGAAGGCAAATCCGGAGGCAACCGTGGAGCGGACCCCTTCTGGAAAAAGATTTCACAAAGGGGTCCTAACTGCGCTTTTCACCTTAACGCGGAACGCTGGCCCAAGTCTCCACTCCCAGATAGACACCTTCACTTCCCTACCTCTGTCAAGCAACCTGCACAAGCCCTAGACCAAGCCGCCTCAGCCTGGACATCCTTCGTCCGAACGTACAGCTCCAAGCTGCCTGTTCCCGCCCCACCGCACTCGACCCAGTACCCTCACCAGCCAGCCGGATCCCGCGGAAACTCAGCTTCGGTATCACCGGAAGTCAACCAACGGCAGCGACTGACGTGCTCGCCCCCAGGTCGCGGTACGCCGCGTCAGGGTATCAAAGGGCATGCGCCAATCACAGACGCCATTCTATTTTAGGGCACAATGAAGCCAAAAGGCTAGTACTTCCGTTGTGGGCAAAAAAGTTTAAAGGCAATACCTGTCTCTGTCCACGGAGCAATCCTACTCAAAACAAAACTGGGTATTAAGGATCAGTGGTTTAAGTTAACAGTCCTTCTCGCCGCAATACTCCTGGAATAGGGGACCCAAGAAAATGGAGAATTCATGAAATTTCAGAAAGAAATCTTGGGTTACAAATAGTACAGTTTCCTGAATTAAAAATAAGGGAATTTCAGAAAAACATCTACTTCTGCTTCATTGATTACACCAAAGCCTTTGACTGTCTGGATCATAACAAACTGGAAAAATTGTTAAAGAGATGGGGAATACCAGACCACCTTACCTGTCTCCTGAGAAACCTGTATTCAGGTCAAGAAGCAACAGAACCAAACAAGGAACAACAGACTGGTTCACAATTGGGAAAGCAGTACATCAAGGCTGTATATTGTTACCCTGCTTCTTTAACTTATATGCAGAGTACGTCATGCTAAATGCCAGGCTGAATGAAGCACAAGCTACAATAAAGATTACCAGGTGAAATATCAATAACCTCAGATTACGCAGATGACACTATCCGACCGGCAGAAAGGGAAGAGGAACTAAAGAGCCAAAAATATATATTTTTTTTTTTTTTTGAGGTTGGAATTGCCTTTATTGGAGCAAGCCTGGAAGGCCTGCTGTAGATAAGGAGCCTCTTGATGAAGGTGGAATAGGAGAGTGAAAAAACTGACTCAAAACTCAACATTCAAGAAACTAAAATCAAGTCATGCAGTCCCATCACTTCATGGGAAGTAGATGGAAAAAATGGAAACAGTGACAGAATTTACTTCTTGGGCTCCAAAATTTACTGTGCCCATTTACTGTGGGCAGTGACTGCAGTCATGAAATTGAAAGACTTTTGCTCCTTGGAAGAAAAGATATGACAAACCTAGACAGCATATTAAAAAGCAGAGACATTACTTTGCTGACAAAGATCCATATAGTCAAAGCTATGGTTTTTCCAGTAGCCATGTATGGATGTGAGAGTTGTACCATAAAGAAGGATAAGTGCTGAAGTATTGATGTTTTCTAATGGTGGCATTGGAGAAGACTCTTGAGAGTCCCTTGGACTACAAGGAGATCAAATTAGTCAATCCTAAAGGAAATCAATCCTGAATATTCATTGGAAGAACTGATTATGAACCTGAAGCTCCAATACTTTGGCCACCTGATGGGAAGAGCCAACTCACTGGAAAAGACCCTGATGCTAGGAAAGATTTGAGAGCATGAGGAGAAGGGGGCGACAGAGGATAAGATGGTTGGATGGCATCATCAACTCAATGGATATGAGTTTGAGCAAACTCTGGGAGATAATGAAGGACAGGGAAGTCAGAATGCTGTGGTCCATGGGTTGCAAAGAGTCAGATACAACTGATCGACTGAACAACAATAAGTCTTTAATTCAATCCACAGTAATAATTAATATCTGTATAATACTCTGCTTGTAAAATGCTTTCATTTATCACAGGTGATTTTTTTCATTCATCACAATAAATTCTGTGAGACAATGGCTATTATTATACCTCCTGGTTTAAACGAAATTTTGGTTCAGCTGTGTAGGTGGTTTCACAAAGATGCACAACTATCAGATGGAATCAGGTATCCTGACTCTAGGTTCTAATGATTTAATCCGGTTTCCAGGAAGGTGACTGGAACATAGTCAAAGGCCGATAAATTCAATACGTGTGTTTTGAATGAGTAACTCCTAAAACCATGTTCTTTCCGCTTTTCTAGAACTACAGAATGTCAAAGGTGGAAAAATACATTTATCTTGCTCTTGGTACAGGTGAACCACCAACAAATACATATTTGAATAATTTACTTGACCTGATCCTGTCTATAAACAGAATTGAAGCGGGATGAAAGTATCCACAGCCAAAAATGGCGAACTTGATGTAATCATGGAGATAATCACCAATAGTGACTCTAACCGAGAATCACCCTCTTTCAAATTCCAAGGAAGTCTCTAGAAGCTTTCAATTTAGTTTCTGTCTTCTAGATCCCGCGGTTTGCTCTCTCTCCCATGAGCTTTCTTTCACCTAAGCAGTTCTCAGCATCTGAACCTTCCAACAATGATTAACTTCGGTACTCTTCATTAGTCTTTTTTTAAAAGCAGCTTCAGGTCACACATCACAGAATCCATCCATTTTACTTATACAATTCAATTATTTTCAGTAAATTTTCAGCGTTGTGCAACCATCACCAGGTTTGGTCTTTAATCACAGCTTTTAAAGTTTAAAAACATTTCAGTAATAACACTTAGTGGTCTCAGAAATGCATAACACTAACGCAATTGATATTCAAATGCAGGAAATACAGAATTTTATTTTCTCAAACTCCTGCTTCCCCCTCGCCCAGAACATTCTGTCGCTGTATTAAGCCTGGGGAATCCGAATTACAAGATCTAGAGGATCTCATATGATTAAGTACATACACTTCTCCTTCATCACGCCTTGAGGATTTCACCTTACAGACCCACAAGCCCTAAATAGGTGGGGTCTCATTCTCTCGAAATCTTGGCGTTGGAAGGGGTCCCCCTCCCAGGGATCTTCCGGAAAGGGGCGGAGCTTGCCTTCCGGAACTTTTCGGACAGAGGCGGAGTCTTTAGCCAAAGGCCGTTCGGAGGAAGGAGGGGCCTACCTCCTTCATGAGAAGGATGAAGGACCAGAAGGATGCCTGGTCGTCCTGGCATCAGGACCAGCCTGGCTGCAGCTGCATCCTTAGCTCAGCGCAACTCTGGAACATCTTAAGAGGCGACAGCAGCTGTCAACCAGGGACCAGATAGTCGCAGGAGGCATCCGCCAGATACCTTCCCCCTCTCTAACCTAATGCTCTGCAGCGGCGGCCTCGGTACCCACGGGAGGCCCCAGACTTGTCTGACCGTTGCAAAAGCATTTATAGCAATAGCCACTGATTACATGGCTGAGATTACCAACATCCGACCTAGCTTTGGTAAGTAGAATCTAAGCAAACTAAGCCTGGGGTAGGTGTAACCGTTGCCAAGGCAAGGGAGCTCAGCGGCTGGGCAGAGCGTGAAGCCCAGATCAAGGCCTGGCCTGTGGGAGTGGGTAGAATCGGGCCTGCGGTGATGGTGTCGCGGGCAGTGGACAGCGCCCGAACCTGAGCTGTGGGCTGCAGGGGCTGAGAAGGCCAGAGTCACACCAAGGGTGGGGACGTCCAGGATGCGAGAACCTTGTATGGTGCACTGTCTGTACCGCGGGAGGTGAGAAACCGAGAGCCTGCGAAGGACGTGAACCCCTCCTTCGAGGGGAGGAGAGGTGAGGTGGGCCGAGCCCTCCCCCTTGGGGCACGCAGGGCGGTGCCCCTTCCTCCCCCTCCCACTGCTCAGGGCTGCGGGGGAGGGAGGTGGCAAGGGGGATGGGGCAGCAAGATGGCAGCTTGGAGACCGTGGGCCGTGTGGCAGGCAGCCAGGGGAGGCGGCGGCCTCTGGGGAAAGAGGGGTGCGGGGGTGGGGAGCAAAAAGGAAGCCACTCCTGAAGCCGGTCAGCTGGATGCTGGGCCCGGGAGGAAGCGTGGGCCCCGCCATGCCTATTCTGCATCGTAATGGTGGGGTCCGTCCGGTGCTACCAAATGGCGCTGGGCGCTGCTGGGCTGGGGGATGACGTGATGTCTATTTCTGGGCCTCCTGGCAGCGCCTAGGCTCTTCTTCTCAGGCCTTTGTTCCCTGTTTCCCTGGGCCGGCTTTTCAAAAAGGGGGACTCACCCGCGCTGGTGCTGGCGGGGGCCCGATCCGGGCCGGAGGGGGAGGGGCGCAAAAGGCCGAGCCCGGGGGAGGCCGCTTTGTGTACCAGAGAAAGCATTACGTCATCTCGGAGCGGCTGGTCCCAGACCCAACCCTGCAGGCTCCAAGATCAGTTACACTCCCTGGAGCAGAGAGTGGGATGGAAAATAGGGAAGCAGATGGGAAAGAAAAGCTCGAGATGCAAGCTTTTCCTCCGGGGGATTCCTGCAGAATGTGCTGAGATAGCAAACTTCCTGTGCTGTTTTCCTGGCCCCCCAAAGAAAAATGAATTGCACTGCTTCTGCCTCAGTCCTATCCCAGTTTGGATGGGAGAAGCAGATGAGAGTTGCTGTCAGCTTAGGGTTCCTTGATTTCCCTTAAGAGATTCTATGTCTCAGAAAATCCAGAAGGTTTGAGCATCCAGACTCCAGTGGTGGGGTCACNTGAATTGCCCTGCTTCTGCCTCAGTCCTATCCCAGTTTGGATGGGAGAAGCAGGTGAGAGTTGCCGTCAGCCTAGGGTTCCTTGATTTCCCTTAAGAGATTCTATGTCTCCGAAAATCCAGAAGGTTTGAGCATCCAGACTCCAGTGTTTAGGGTGGGGTCACAATCCAACTAGGAAATGGCTTTTCTTTTTTCTAAGAGAATGCTCTAAAACATGCCTGGCAGAAGAATACAAAAAACAGCAATTTTTGTTTTTATCAGAAATAGAGAACTTCATATGTGTCATGACCAGTGCAGAGAAAACTATACTACCCTTTCTGTGATTTGGACATTGCAATGACAGTATAAGTCAGCATTAGCCTAGGTATACGCCAAGCTTCTTTTCACCTAAACGACTAAGTTACTTTTACTCAGACTCATCAAGTGAAGTCTCCTATTGCCCATCAATAGGTTTTGAAGGCCAAATAGAATTTTACATGTATCCCTGTTATATGTAATCATATTGACTTAATCCTTTGTTTTCAATCTGTGGAAGCTGGGATTTTTAAAAACTTTTTATTGAGGTATAGTTGACTTAGTGTTTTGTTAGTTTCTGATGTACAGCAAATTATATGAAATACATATATGTGTATATATATCATTTTTCATTATGGTTTCTTGTTCTTCTGGTTCTGTCACTAAGTCATGTCCTACTCTTTGTGATCCCATGGACTGCCGCACGCCAAACTTCCCTGTCCTATCTGCTCAAATTCACGTACATTAAGCCAGTGATGGCATCTAACCATCTCATCCTCTGCCTCCCTCTTCTTTTGCCTTCCAACTTTCCCAGCATCAGGGTCTTTTACAATGAGTGGGCTCTTCACATTAGGTGGCCAAAATATTGGAGCTTCAGCTTCATAATCTGTCCTTCCAATGAATATTCAGGGTCGATTTCCTTCAGGATTGACTGGTTCTGTCTTGCAGTCCAAGGGACCCTCAGGAGTTTTCTCCAGCACCACAACTTGGAAACATCAATTCTTCAGTGCTCAGTCTTATATATGGTCTCTCACATCTGTACATGATGAGTAGAAACACTATAGCTTTGACTAGACAGACCTTTGTCAGCAAAGTAATGTCTCTGCTTTTTAATGTGCTGTCCAGTTTTGTCATTAACTTTCCTTCCAAGGAGCAAGCAGCTTTAATTTCATGGCTGCAGTCAACGTCTGCAGTGATTTTGGAGCCCAAGAAAAGAAACTCTGTCACTGTTTCCACTTTTTCCCCATCTATTTGCCATGAAATGATCAGACTGGATGCCATGATATTAGTTTTCTGAATGCTGAGCTTTAAGCTAGCTTTTTCACTCCCCTCTTTCACCTTCATCAAGAGGCTTTTTAGGACTTCCCTGGTGGTACAGTGGTTGAGAATCTGCCTGCCAATGCAGGGGACATGAGTTGAATCCCTGCTGTGGAAAGAGTCCACATGCCAAGGGGCACTGAAGCCCATGGGCCACAGTTACTGAGCCTGCTGCCCTAGAGCCCCTGCTCTACAAGAGAAGCCACTGCAAGAAGAAGCCCGCACACAGCAGCTAGAGACTTGCACCTGCTCGTCGCAACTGGAGAAAGCCTGCACACAGCAATGAAGACCCAGTGCAGCCAAAAATAAATAAAGAGCCTACCTAGTTCCTCTTCACTTTCTGCCATGAGAGGGGTATCATCTGCATATCTGAGGTTGTTGGTATTTCTCCCAGCAATCTTGATTGCAGCTTATGATTCATCCAGCCTGGCATTTCACATGATGTATTCTGCGTATAAGTTAAATAAACAGGGTGATAATATACAGCCTTGTCAAACCAGTCTGTTGTTCTATGTCTGATTCTGTCACTTCTTGACCTGCATACAGGTTTCTCAGGAGACAGGTAAGGTGGTCTGGTATTCCTGATCTATTTAAGAATTTTCCAGTTTGTTGTGATCCACACAAAGGCTTTAGCATAGTAAATGAAGCAGAAGTAGATGTTTTTCTGGAATTTTCTTGCTTTCTTTATGATCCAACAAATGTTGGCAATTTGATCTCTGATTCCTCTGCCTTATCTACACCCAGCTTGTACTCCTGGAAGTTCTCAGTTCATGTACTGCTGAAGCCTAGCTTGAAGGATTTTAAGCATAACCTACTAGTATGTGAAATGAGTGCAACTGTATGATAGTTTGAACATTCTTTGGCCTTGTTGAACATTGTCTATTGTTCTTCGGGACTGGAATGAAAACTGACCTTTTCCAGTCCAATGGCCACTGCTGAGTTTTCCAAATTTACTGATTTATTGAGTGCAACACTTTAACAGCTTCATCTTTTTAGGATTTTAAATAGCTCAGCTGGAATTCCATCACCTCTACTAGCTTTGTTTGCAGTAATGCTTCCTAAGGACCACTTGATTTCACACTCTGGGATGTCTCGCTCTAGGTGAGTGACCACAGCATTGTGGTGATCCAGGGCATTAAGACCTTTTAAATATAGTTCTTCTATGTATTCCTGCCACCCCTTCTTAATCTCTTCTGCTTCTGTTAGATCCTTACCATTTCTGTCCTTTATCATGCCCATCCTTGTATGAAATGTTCCCTTGATGTCTCTGACTTTCTGTGGAATATCCTCCTGAAACCAGACACAGCTCATGGCCTTATGTAACAGTTGAGGTAAATGGGTTCCCATGTAGAGGGGTGACTTATAACACTTACCAGGCTGCTTTATGTGAAACACAAATCGGTATGAGCAGACCAAGTCCACAGTGCTGAGGGCCATTTACATTTAAGGTAATTATTGATATGTATGTTTCTATTGCCATTTTCTTGTTTAGAGTTTGTTTTTGTGAGTTTCTTTCTTGTGTTTCCTGCTGGAGAAGTTCCTTTAGCATTTGTTGTAAGGCTGCTTGGGTGGTGCTCAATTCTCTTAAACTCTGTTTGTCTATAAGGCTTTTAATTTCACCATTAAATCTGAATGAGATCCTTACTGGGTAGAGTAATCTGGGTTGTAGGTTTTTTTCCTTTCATGACTTTAAAGATATCCTGCCACTCCTTTCCAGAGAAGGCGATGGCACCCCACTCCAGTACTCTTGCCTGGAAAATCCCATGGACAGAGGAGCCTGGTAGGCTGCGGTCCATGGGGTCACGAAGAGTCAGACATGACTGAGTGACTTACTTTTCACTTTCATGCATTGGAGAAGGAAATGGCAACCCACTCCAGTGTTCTTGCCAGGAGAATCCCAGGGATGGGGGAGCCTGGTGGGCTGCTGTCTATGGGGTCACACAGAGTCGGACACAACTGAAGCGACTTAGCAGCAGCAGCAGCCACTCCTTTCTGGCCTGCAGGATTTCTCTTGAAAAATCAGCTGTTGGATTTATGTGGATTCTTCTGCATGTTAATTTTTGCTTTTCGCATTTTTTGTGTTTACTCTTTGTTAGTTTAATTAATATGTGTCTTGGTATATTTTTCTTTTCGCTTATCCTATATGTGACTCTCTGGGCTTCCTGAACTTCAGTGGCTATTTCCGTTCCCATGTTAGGGAATTTTTGACTATAATCTTCTGAAATATTTTCTCATACGTTTCTTTTTCTCTTCTTCTTCTGTGCTGTGCTTAGTCACTCAGTTGTGTCCAACTCTTTGTGACCCCATGGACTGTAGCCTGCCAGGCTTCTCTGTCCATGGGGTTTCCCCAGGCAAGAATACTGGAGTGAATTGCCATACCCTCCTCCAGGGGATCTTCCCAACCCAGGAATTGAACCCAGGTCTTCCACATTGCAGGCGGATTCTTTACCATCTGAGCCACCAGGGAAGATGCTTCTTCTTCTGGGATCCCTAAAACTCAAATGTTTGTGTTTAATATTGTCACAGAGATCTCTGAGACCATCTTCAAATCTTTTAATCCTTTTTTCTGCTCTTTTGCAGTTATTTCTATCATTCTATCTTTCAGCTCACTTATTCAATTCGTTCTGCTTTTTTCACTCTCCTCTTTCACTTTCATCAAGAGGCTTTTGAATTCCTCTTCACTTTCTTCTAGCACATGTTTACTTTTTAGTGATTGTGTTGTCACTGGTTATTCTTTATTTCTTCTAGGTCTTTGTTAAATGTGTTAAACATTTCTTGCATTTTATCAATTTCAAATATTTTGAAAATTTTTTACTATCATTACTCTAAATTCTTTTTCAGATGGATTGCCTATTTCCTCTTCATTTATTTGGTCTTGTAGTTTATTTACCTTGCTCCTTCATCTGTAACATATTTTTTTGGTCTTTCCGTGTTTCTTTTTTTTTTTTTAATGGGTGGGACTGTGTTCCTGTCTTATTGTTTCGCCTGAGGTTTCCAGCATGGAGTTTGCAGGCAGTTGGGTAGAGCCATGTCTTGGTGTTGATATGAGGACCTATGTGATGTCTCACTCTGATTAATATTCTTGGGGCCTGACATCTGTTATTCCAACAATTTGGACTCAGTACTCCTGCCTCAGGGGCTAAGGCCTGATATCTGACCCTGTGAACCAGGATCCCACAGACTGTAGAGTGTAGAGGGGAAAAAAGAAAGAAAGAGAAAAAAAAAAAAATCACCCAGAGGGAGGGAGGGTTCGGGAAAAAAAAAAAAAAATGAGGGACAGGAGGCAGAACAATAACAAAGAATAAGATAACCACTGAAGGGTAAAACTGGACTCCAATAACAAAGAGAAGAAAAAAATATATACATATACACACATATAAATAAAAAATGAGAAAAAAAATAAGAGTGAGCAGAATAACAAATGTTAAAAAAATAATAGAGTAAGTTTAGAAAACTAACAGAAATAGTAGAAAAAATAAGAATACATATTTACACTAGAGAATAAAATCAAACTCCACTGGGAAACAGTAAAAACAAAAAGGTAGAGAAAACCTTGGTTTGGAAGGGTTGGACTTAGGTGTGGAAGGGCTAGACAGTGGCAGTATTTAGGTGAAGGTGAGATTTAGCTGGGGGTAGGGTTCTAATTCAGGCCCAAGCCTCCAGAAAAGGCTGGGTGAGGGTGAGAGGCAGCCTAGGCTCCCTCCAGCCAAGAGGGCCTCTGCAGTGCCTCTGGCTTTAGGGTGCAGAGGATAGGGCACGGGGTCCCCAGCATTCCGGGGCCACAGGTGGGGACACCACATGGATTCTCCTCCCCTCCACACCCACAGGGGCCCTTCCCCCGCGGGCCCTGCACAGTCTCCCCTCCCGCCTAGCCCTGCAGGACATTTGTGGGCAGAGGGCGCCCTTGGAGATGACCTTGGAGGGCAGAGGGGACCCTGGAGGGCAGAACTGTGTCCCCAGAAGGCAGGTGGGTTGGCCTGGAGTGCTGAGGGGGGCCCAGAAGGAAGGGAACCCTAGAGGATGGCGTGGGCCCCCAGGAGGAGGAAGGAACTGGAGGGTACAGGGGGTCATGGATGGTGATTGCCCAGTCTAGAGGTGAGATGGTCCCTGGGAGGGAAGCAGGACAACACGGAACACCTCAGTGATGTCCTGGGGCCAGCAGTCTGCACAGTTCTCGAGGGCCTGCCTTGATGATCTTTTGGTGGTGTGAGGGGTTCTCTGCAAAGCAAATTTCCAGCTGCTGAAGAAACTTGTGACTCTTCTCAAAAGCCTGCTGCTCTTCAAACAACCAGGGTGGAAAGAGGGCAAAAGAGGAGTCATCTATACAGCTCGACCAGGACTTGAGGGTTCTAAGCATAAAAACCAAGAAAAATGTCCTGGGGACATGGGGGATGACAAGGCTTGTTACCGAGTCTATCGAGTCTAAGCTTGCTCTGTGCCGCACAAGAGGCCAATAAACCCAAGAGACAAGGTGTTCAGGTAAGGGATATGCCTTTATTTGGAAACTAGCTGACCAAGATGGCAGACTAATGTCTCAAAATAGCCATCTTGGTGGGGCATGCATGCCAGGTTCTTTTAGGAATCAGAGATGGGGGAGATAAGGAAACAAAGTAAAAAGACCATTTAATTCTTGTAAATATCTCCTAGAATGGCAAGCCTCAGGCAGAGTTAGATTATCTCTTTGTGAGGTAAACAAAGAGACTTCCCTGGTGGCTCAGGGAAAGCGACTGGCTACAATGTGAGAGACCTGGGTTCGTTCCCTGGGTTGGGAAGATTCCCTGGAGAAGGAAATGGCAACCCACTCTAGTATTCTTGCCTTGAAAATCCCATGGAGAGAGGAGCTTGGTGCAGGCTACTATCCATGGGGTCACAAAGAGTCGGGCACGACTGAGTGACTTCACTTTCACTTTCACTGTAGTTTAAGGGGCAGGGTTCTCTGAGGCAGGCCACTACATATGTTTATAATAACAAAACCAGCAAAAACAAGGGTTACAGTCAAAGAAATAGGTCCAGCATGGAGTCAAAATTAACCCTTCTTGGTTACAATTCCCCACTGTCAATGTCCATCCCACAATCTTGTGGGAAAAGAGGATGACAACTATTCTTTTTGTCAGATGGATCTCTCTGGGAGTGTCTGGCGTCAGTGCCAGGGCTCCAAGTGTTGAGATTTGTCTTTCTTTGTTCCTCTTGGAAAAGTGTCCACTTTACACTTTTAGAAATACTAAACTTAGACCCAATAGGCAGCATCTCAGATTAACAAATTTAGTGCTTTTCTAGCCATGGGAAGACGCCAAGAGTCAGGGCACATTAAATCATTTACATATATATATATATATGCGTTTCACCTCTCTGGGGCCTGTAATCCTACAGTCAGTGTTTCCTCAGAATTCACCATAGGGAGTGACTACAGTCTGATTTCCCTTCCTTGGAGCTCACTGGCTCACGCTGAAGGATTGCAATCATTGATTGTGGGAAATAGTCCATTTCTCAGATCCTCCCCTCTTGGTCAGGAACTGGATCAATATTTGGGAGGCACTTCATAAGCAAATTTTGTCCCATGGTGCTGGGAGGCACATCCTAGATCAGGCAAAAATACTTGGTATGTCATTCGGGGTGTTAAATTTTGGACCAGGCCCCATCGATAATTAAAATTCTCTGGATCCTGTGTAACTGCTTTTGAACTGTGGTGTTGGAGAAGACTCTTGAGAGTCCCTTGGACTGCAAGGAGATCCAACCAGTCCATTCTGAAGGAGATCAGCCCTGGGATTTCTTTGGAAGGAATGATGCTAAAGCTCAAACTCCAGTACTTTGGCCACCTCATGCGAAGAGTTGACTCATTGGAAAAGACTCTGATGTGAGAGATGGTGATGAACAGGGAGACCTGGCGTGCTGCGATTCATGGGGTCGCAAAGAGTCGGACACGACTGAGCGACTGAACTGAACTGACTGACTGTGTAACTACTAATATTATCCAGGAAACATTTTCTCTTGTTGCTTCTTCCCATGCCTGCTGCTGCTACTGCTGCTAAGTCACTTCAGTCGTGTCCGACTCTGTGTGACCCCATGGACAGCAGCCCACCAGGCTCCCCCATCCTTGGGATTCTCTAGGCAAGAACACTGGAGTGGGTTGCCATTTCCTTCTCCAATGCAGGAAAGTGAAAAGGGAAAGTGAAGTCGCTCAGTCATGTCTGACTCTTAGCGACCCCATGGAATGAAGCCTACCAGGCTCCTCTGTCCATGGGATTTTCCAGGCAAGAGTACTGGAGTGGGGTGCCATTGCCTTCTCCGTCCCATGCCTAGAATCACACTATTATAATTATTCCTTAAACAGTGTTTAGCCATAGAAGTTTTGTTGGAGGCCTGATTTACACATTGGTTACTACAAGAGATAACATTCTTATAAATTAGACAGAATATAAACAATGCAGCTAGTAACACTGACTGACAATGACACTGTGCAGCCAGAAGAGACAAAGCATGATTTGAAAACAAAGAACAAATTTAAACAATGATTATTATAACTCTGTAATCCAGTTATAATCACTGAAAGACCAAAGCAGTCATAACTGATTCAATGAGCCATTAGCTTGTTCACTACTGGCAGAGTGTACCTACACATACCTGGCTTAATCTTTGAGACAAGCATATGCTACTGGCAGGATCAACCAGACAGAAAAGCTAAGTATTTTCATTTCTCTCATAAAAGGTACGATTTACCAAGTTACTGTAAGTCATAATTAGTTTAAGGAGAAAGTTTTTCTTATACCTGGAGAACACATATTTAAACCAATAATCCTTTTAGATAGAAACCATAAAAATTACAACCATACTTTCCAGTTTATTCAGTCCTAGGTAACTAATCTTTTTGTTAACAGCTTTGTAAAGTCATCAGGTTTCCCATTAGAATTCATCAATTTCTTTATTCAGTGCAGCATTATGGTCTGAAAATCAGAAACTTGTATTTATCTAAAGTTCTTTTTACAAATCTTGAAGAGGAGACATTTTTGCAAAAGCGTTAGAGTGAAAGCATAACTGTCCATAAAGAAACCTTTAAAATGGCATAGCTTAAATTTGATTACAATGCAATTAACAAAGCAGTCCAACCACTGCTGTGACACAACACTTTCAGAAAATAACTACAACTGTGACTGACAACAATCTACCAGGATATATCAGATTCCCAGGAACTCCATACAATCTCTAGAATATCTGTACCATTTACAATATAACTTAAAAGTTGATTACCCATTTGAAAACACATCCCTTATAGTTTAATAGACCAAGAGAAACTAATTAGTTTAAATATCTCCCCTTGGGCACCTAATGGGCTCTTTGAAGCACCCCAAAATTAGGAACTTTGTTATAATTTGACTTGGGAAGCCCTGCCAAAGGAACAACAAAAAAAGACGTGAAGGAAATGGCAACCCACTCCAGTGTTCTTGCCTGGAGAATCCCAGGGACGGGGGAGCCTGGTGGGCTGCCGTCTATGGGGTCGCGCAGAGTCGGACACGACTGAAGTGACTTAGCAGCAAAATACAAATAGGACCATAGGTCACTGTGAAACTCAGCCAGAGTGACAATAAAAGATTTCAACAGCAAATATAAATTACTTAAAAGGTATAGAAACTGAAAATCTGTTATAAAGTCAGTTTAGCACCTTCAGAAACCTGTCTGTTTTAACAGAGNAGCAAAATACAAATAGGACCATAGGTCACTGTGAAACTCAGCCAGAGTGACAATAAAAGATTTCAACAGCAAATATAAATTACTTAAAAGGTATAGAAACTGAAAATCTGTTATAAAGTCAGTTTAGCACCTTCAGAAACCTGTCTGTTTTAACAGAGAGAAAAGTCAAGTTTACGTTTTACACCAGCTTACTTTATAAGTTCATTTACTCCACTGTGTGCGCTAAGTCACTTCAGTCATTTACTCCATTAAACTTGTTTTAAACTTAGTCAATCCTGACCGATAGTGTATAAAACCATCTGTGGGGTCCATTTTTTAAAAATACTTTATTCATTTATTTAGGCTGCACTAGGTCTTAGTTGCAGCATGTGGGACCTAGTTCCCTGACATAAGGATCAAAGCTGGGCCCCCTACATGAAGAGCACAGAGCCTTATCCACTAGACTACCAGTGAAGTGCCCCCGTGGGGTCCACTTTTCATAAACCTTTCACCACTTTATTTTAGTACAGTTTTAACTTTTAAGTTGTAGAATATCTGGAGAGATCTAAAACATATTTCTAAAGGTTCACTCAAAAACTCTTATCTCATTTATGTATTTTTTTTCAAAAGTTTCTTTACATTGAGTTACTTTCCTTGCTGACAAATTTGCTTATTTAGCTTAACACTGAAAGTATTATATTTAATGTTGATATATAACACTGAAAGTATTATATTCAATGTTATTTAGCTTAACACTGAAAGTATTATATTTAATGTTGATAACAACATTATATTTAATTTCAACATTATATTTAATGTTGATAACTCAACATTATATTTAATGTTGATAACTCAAGACATGCCTATCAGATCAACTGACTTAAGTATTATATTTAATGTTGATAACTCAAGACATGCCTATCAGATCAACTGACTTAAACATTAACACTAGGTACTAATTTATTTTTTTTTTTTTTAGGTACTAATTTAATATTGAATATTTCCAAATTCACATAAAACTAAAATTTATTTAGCTTAATTTCTCTTGTATTTAGAATTGTTTGGTTTGTAAGTGTTAACTTTCGTTTAAGCCAATTACATAGAGCTCTTTTACATATCAGCCATGGCAATGTTATCCAAAGACAAAGACACATACAGACACACGAGGCCTCAGTTCTAATGTGAAGATTTCAATCCTGAGTCAGGTACAGCAATGTAAAACCCATCAGTTTACAAAGAGGTTGGATTAAAGTTGGGTTTCTCACAGATGGAACAATTCAAGCTCACTTGACTAGACAGCTAAATATTTGTAGAAAAAGCATTTAAGATTTGTTTGCCTTGGATAAGCCGATTTTTATTTCCCGTTTTAAAATTTGCATCTCAAATATATAGGCAAGTTCTTCCGAGGAAAATGTTTTCCTCTCCTTTCCTGAAATAATTGAGTGGCCACCCCAATGAAACCAAAGGACTGACATACCCATTCACCCATGCTAGAAAGCTTCATTCTTCCTCCTCTAGCCTAGAGTAGAAGGCCTCTCAGGAAGGCCCAGAGGTTTACACCCATGCTCCTGAAAATCTATCTAGACTGAAGGGGATGAAGACAAAGGCAACAGGGAAGACATGCTGAGGAAACTGCCTTGTAATCTTGCCACAAAAGTGGCAGCCAGGGGAAGATGGGGTCAGTGTTTTGCTTGAACCAATATGTTCCTGAGTTGCTTGGAAGCTGTCTTGCTGGGGGTGGGACATGAATTGTCTGGTCCGATCCACATCCCACTTATCCTATCATGGAGTCTTCAAGTGGCAGACTTTTAAGTGTTTGACCCATAACCACATGATATTAATTGGTCTGGTCCTCAGCTCAGGGGAGGAAGAGGAAAGGAGAGCCCTCATCTCCTGGGTGGCAGCTACTGGGGCACACTGGATGGTGGACCTTTGGAATACACAGGAGAATAACCCAGGCCAGAGTTCCTCAGTTGCTTCCATAGCTACTCACCTGTTCGCAGAGGGTTCAAAGAGAAAGAAGCAAGAAATTTTAAAAGAAACCTTAGAGGAAACAGTTAGTACCAGATGTCTGGGCATGACCAAAGTAACCAGAAAAAAACCAAAACCTAGCCAGTCAGAAAGTCACAATAATGTGACTTCCCAGACCCATTAGACCTGTGATCTTCCTCCAAAAGGTCAATTTTCCTTCACAGGGGAAGCTCCCCAAACTAGAGCTGAAGCTCCCCACTGACAAATTTACCTGGGGCTCCTGTAGGGAAAATTAGAATTGGACATCTTAAGTCCAAGGGAATCCTCAGAGTTGTTCATTATCAGAGTGTTCCTCTCCTTTGCAAGGCACTTCTAACTGTTTGATTGTAATATATGCACCCCAAAGAGCTTTCCTTCTAGAGAAATGAAATATTTCCCATTCTTTAAAACTGATAACACTAAAACACAAAAGACATAGGCAAATTTCAACACAAACAGCACAAACTGCATTGATGGACAGATGAATGGGTTCTCAATTCTAGTAAATAAATTTACCCTCCAAAAATGTGTGCTAAGTAAGTCATTTCAATGTCTGACTCTTTGCAACTCCATGGACTGATAGTCCACCAGGCTCCTCTGTCCATGGGATTCTCCAGACAAGAATACTGGAGTAGATTGTTATTTCCTTCACCAGGGGATCTTCCCAATCCAGGGATTGAACCCGTTTCTCTTACATCTCCTGCATTGGCAGGCAGATTTTTGACACTAGCGCCACCTGGGAAGCCCCTACAAAAATGAACTAGTTCCAATTAGGGTAGGCTTACCCCCAGAAGAACTAGTTCCCAAGGAACCAGTTCCAACTCAAGTAGTCCACCACCTCCCACCACAACAGGGTACCCCAATCAAACTGGCTTGTCTCAAAGAGGAAAAAGCACAAATTGAGGGGGGAGTATGTACCTGGTGTGCAAACCAAAGCAATCTACAAAACTGAGCTCATCAACTCATAACACAAAAAGGGCACACAAAGCCACAAACAAATGAACCAGGTATCGAGTTGGGTAGATTTAGCCTAAAAATGCAGTTTTTTTGGTTCCTTGTCTCAACTGCCAAGCACTGGGGCAGTTGGCACCATTTCAGGAAACCTCAAAATAGAGATCCTCAAGACAAATGGTTCTGGCAGCTACTTTGGGCCTTATCTCAATAGTCCTTGATAGGGGCTGGCTTAGCCACGATCAGCAAGGCTCCTGGACTGGCTTGGTAAATTTGTTAGTCCAAGATCCCTCGCCTCACCACATGAGAGGCCAATAAATCCAAGGGATGGGGTGTTCAGGCAAAGACTACGACTTTATTTGGAAAGTCAGCTGACCAAGAAGATGGCACACTAATAATCTCAAAATAACCATCTTGTCAAGGTAAGCTGCCAGGTTCTTCTATGAATCAGAGATGAGTGAGATGAGGAAACAAAGTAAGAAGATCATTTAATTCTTGCAAGTATCTCCTAGAATGGTAAACCTCAGGCAGGGCGATGTATTAGCTCCTTTTTTACAGTCATTCACAGGTGGGCAGGGTCAGATAATCTCTCTGTGAGCTAAACAAAGGGCATTTTAATTTAAGAGTCAGGCAGATGGGACAGGGTTCTCTGAGGCAGACCATTATATATGCTTATAACAACAAAAGTAGCAAAAACAAGGGTTAAAGTCATAGATCAAGCATGAAGCCAAAATTAACCTTTCCCGGTTACAGGCTCTGGTTTACAAAGGTGCAATCTTTGCTTTTTGACCTTACCACGCGGCTTGTGGTATCTTAGTTCCCCAACCAGTAATCAAACCTGGGAACCAGCAGTGAAAGTGTCAAGTCCTAATGACTGGACCACCAGAGAATTCCCTTGTGAGATCTTTCTTAAGACCCTAGCATCTATCCACCTTGGGTTTCTGGGGTCTGTGAACACAAGAAAACTAAGATGGAAATGAAAGATTCCAGAGTTATATATCTCAAGTTGCTTACTGTTTCCAGAACTGTGCAATCAGACACATTTCACAGTCTATAGAGAATTCTCACATATATAGTCATTTGATGTTCATAATAATACAGAAAATTATGTATAATCATCCAATCACCATTTAACTGTTTAAAGACTATCAGTTTATTTTTTTATGTATATATATACTTTTTAATTTTTACTTTATTTTACTTTACAATACTGTATTGGTAGACTATCAGTTTAATATCATATCCTTTATTCCTGTGTTTACCCATCATGACAAGAAAATCAGAACTTCTGGGATATGCTTCAAGTTCAAACACTTATTCTCAAACATTTCAAATGTTACCTAACCATAGTGGCCTTCCCAGGCCACTGTGTATAAAACTGCAATATAATTACTATAAAGCATGATATATTTTTACTGTTTATATATTTTATCATTTTTATAATATATAAATATTTTTCAATATACAATATACTGTTTATTACTTGACTTTCCCCATGAGAATATAAGCTCCATAAAGGCAAAGATTTTAGTCTTTTATAATTACTACATTCCAATACCTAGAACTCTGCCTGAAACAGCAGGTACTCAATAAATATTTGTTGAACGAAAGCTTATTTTGCAACAGTGAGGAGCAAAGAGTTATGATGTACTTAAGGGCTCCACTGGCAACAATGGTCAAACCCTTCACTCTACATGGAGAGAACAGGAGCTGGGGAGACCATCCCTTGAACAGGAGGTGGCTCTCGTGACCCTGGTCTAGGGGAAAGCTATCTACGGAAACAGCCAGGAGTCTGGAACAGTCCT
Organism: Cephalophus harveyi; assembly: GCA_006410635.1. NCBI lineage: Eukaryota > Metazoa > Chordata > Mammalia > Artiodactyla > Bovidae > Cephalophus > Cephalophus harveyi. Next base: position 151,789 of record SJYT01017552.1, read on the forward strand.
GATCAACACTACCCAAGCCTAGTCCTGCTCTGACCCAGGGATCCTAGTGTGTGGTCTTTGCCCCTCTCTCTACTTACTAATCCACAGGCCAGTGCTTGCTCAGGCAACAGGAAAGCAGCAAAGTCCTTCAACAGCTGAGGCCAGTCTTGGAGCAGAATTTGCAGGCTCTTGTAGAGATCCACAGCTGTCTGCCTCTGAGTGCTTGACTCAAACTCATAGATGACCTGAAGGAAGTCTTCATACTTGCCAGGGATATGTTGCAGGGCTTCTCGGACCTATATGAGAGGACTTTCAATCATCCAATCCCCTTTCTTTGGGCCCCAAGAAATGATGGGACAGAGGAAGGAGGAGTTACTGTTAAAAAGCTCCAGATTATCCGTCAGAGGCTACTCCTCTGACAGGTCCTAAGATCTGATGATTAATGGAAGCCACAGGGCCATGAGCAAGGCAGAGCTCTTTCTCTGACAGTGAGGAATGGGAAAATTTATATTTTCCAGGGACCACAGTGCTACCCACAAAATCAGATAAACTTTTCTCTAGCTCACAGCCTGGACCTCTCCTTCCTGGTTTCACCTCCATGTTGAGATAGATAAGGAGTGCTTGGTACATATATTTCAGCATGGTATCATCTGAGGGTAAATAATACGTAAATTAGGAATGTTAGTAAAATATCAGGAACAAGAAAACCCATGACAATCACTGCTAGGACTCCACTTTGCTGGGAGTATAAAGGAACCAGGTGGTTACCAAAAGAATGAGATAGGGACTGCTGCCACAAACAGGTTGGTGCATGACTCCGAAGATCACTGAGGTCCACTTTCTGGTCAATGTACCAAATGTGTATATTCTCAGTTAAAGTCTTTATTAGCCTACCCTTGCACTGATGATGGTGGCTATCACCTTTCCTCAGTTTTGCAGCAACAGAGGGGTGGTATGCCTGGGCAGTAACAATAAATCCGTTGATGACTAAACTTGGCGTCCTGTGGTTCACTCACACAGCTCTTTTGATATTTCTAGGAAAACAAAGGCAGACACATAGAAGGCTGCTGTGCAGTCTAAAAGGCAGACTTCATTTTAAAAACATCTCCCCTGAAGGAAAAACAGTCTTGTTCAGAGGGGCTGGCAGGAACAGAAAGCAGCATTTGCCTACCCTGGTCAGATACGCCTGAGCAAAGGCCAAATCCTTCTGTTCCTGGAGAGGGTCTCACTTGAGGATGCCTTCATCATACAGCAACAGCAGCCTGGAGGTGCCCTTATTGGCCCGGGCCTAACTGCCCTGTTTGCTGAGAGCTCGATGATTACTCCAGCCCTTTCCAGCAGCTTTGATGCTCTCTCCTTAGCATACAACTGTTTTTCTGTACCTGCAGCCTCTGCTCTCCCCAACCCACCACAGGCACCCCAAGCCCATCCAAATCCTATTCAAAATTACATAGTAACTTGGGAGAAAAGCTGCTGGAAAAATGCCATGACAGGTAATGTCTGTCCCTGTCAAGTCAGCTCTGTGGAGTGTCGACAGAATGACTGCATTAACTGGGACAATAATGAGCTGCTTAGCTACTGCATATTGAACAAAGAAGTCTAAGTGTGGTCTGATGCTGGGCTCTCAAAGAACTACGTCCTGGTGAGGAACAAGCAGTACTTTCTGAAATAAACATTGCTCCTGGCCTCATACATGACTGATGAATTAAGAACCAGTATAAAACCCTGCATGAACAGAGTACAAATCTAGCAGCTGATGAGAGATGAATTTTTAATTTCTCAGCATCTCTTCTCTGCAGTGGCAGCAGGTTAAACATCTATTTGGGAGTAGGGTGACTGGCAGGTGGGATCCAAAGGATTTCTTCTGGAAACTGGCACCTGTTTTATAAGCCTGTCACTCTGCACATGTCCCTGTGTCAATGAGGCCACCTGAGACCTGTCCCCACTCAGGCCTGTCCTACCCACCCGGTGGGGTCTTGCTGGTCTTCACTTCTGGAGAGGCCTTCGGGGAGGCACAGGTAACAGGTGGCTTCTCGGCAGGGTCTCCAGTGGCTTCGTCCATCATTTTTTCATCCTCTTTCTGCAGGATTTCCATTCTTTCTGCTTCTTCCTGCTCTTCTTTCTCAGGCTGAGTTCTCTTCTGGGAGTTCTCTTCCTCAGACTCACCCTCCTGACTCATGTACTTTTCAGATGTGAACCAAGTCAGTTTCTCCATTGTTTCCTGAAAAACCCCCAAACAGTATGCATGAGGGATATAATGGCTCACCATGGGCTGCTTACAGAGTTTTTCAGAAGGGACTGAGGTTAATTAATTGGCGAGGGAGGTTGGAAGTCAATGGGTTTTTTTCTGGGGATTTTGGAGTTTTTTGTTTTTGTTTTTCTCTCCTCTTCATTTTTTTGCCCATGCTGTGCAGCTTAAGAGATGTAAGTTCCCTGATCAGGGACTGAAGCCAGGCTCCAGCAGTGAAAGGAAAGTGGCAAGTCCTAATCACTGGACCATCAGGGAATTCCTGAGCAGATGTGTTTTGAAACATCTCCCTGAAGATAACTGTCCTTTGCCAGGGTCCATGCTTATGATCCTTTTTCTTTTTCGTGGTTATTTACATTGTGCTCAGGTGATTCAATTTAATGTAAATGAGTTTAAGTCAAATATAATAAGGAACATTTAACTCTTTCCCTCTCCTCTCACCAAAGACAAAAATGATTTTAGAACTATCTCTAGTGCAAAAAGCAAGCAGGTACCCTATCAATAAATTAAAGCTATTACTGAATCCACAAAATATTGAAGAATATTGCCCAACTCTCACCTGGAGTTCCGGGACAGAGGACAGATTCCTCAGAAGCAGATGACACCTCGTCTTCCTCATCCTGGGTAAGGTCATCAAAGTCCTCTTCTTCCTCTGGCCCATCCTTCTCTCTTGCAGTTTCTGGCCCGGCTGGGTCCCACTGACTGACCATCAACTCTGGATAAGTCTTCAGGCTTCCTTGGGGAAGGAAGCCCCCCTTCCTTGGGGGGCTACAATTTCAGGGTCAGTGGAGGATGAAGTATTCCTTGGGGACCCTTTGCTTACATCTCTTGAATTTCCTACATCAGAAGGCTCATGAGAAGCTGAAAGGATTTTAGGTTGGTTAAAACAGTAATTGTGGTTTCAGACTGTGAATTTTAAATGATTATAACTAGGCTCTAACACACTTTTATTAATCAAAATATGAACCATTACAATCAACACATTTGTGCCAATGACAAATATGTTTGTTTATTCCTGTAGCATAACAATTCATGCTTCGGGAGTAGAACGCTTGGAAAGCATTTCGTGCCTCCTGCTGGTTATGAAAGCATTTTCCCTGCAAAACGTTACTGAGATGCTCGAAAAAGTGGCCGTTGGCTGGTGAGAGGTTAGGTGAATACAGTGTATGAGGCAAAACTTCACTGCCCAATTCGTTCAGCTTTTGAAGGGCTGGTTGTTCGATGTGTGGTCAGGCATTGTCGTGGAGACCTGGGCCCTGTTGAACTATGGTGACTGCAGGCATTGCAGTTTTTGGTGCGTCATGTTGATTTGATGAGCATACTTCTCAGATGTAACAGTTTCGCTGGGATTCAGAAAGCCGTAGCGGATCACACAGGCAACAGACCACCAAACAGTGACCCTGACCTTTTGTGGGTGCAATTTTAGCTCTGGAGAAGTGTTTTCGAGCTTCTTCTCCGTCCAACCACTGAGCTGGTCCTCATCAGCTGTCATATAAAATCCACTTTTCACTACACATCACAGTCCAATCGAGAAATGGTTCATTGTTGTTGCACAGAGTAAGAGAATGCAACACTTCAAAATGACAACATTCTTTTATTTGTGGTCAGTTCATGAAATACCCACTTACTGAGCTTTTCACTGTTCCAATTTGCTTCAAATGTCATATAACTATAGTTGGTGAAGTCACTCAGTCGTGTCCGACTCTTTGCGACCCTGTGGACTGGCCGTCCATGGGGTTCTCCAGGCAAGAATACTGGAGTGGATTGCCATTTCCTTCTCCAGGGGATCTTCCCGACCCAGGGATCGAACCCAGGTCTCCCGCATCAGAGGCAGACGCTTTAACCTCTGAGCCACCAGTAAGTTTTCCTGTTACCAAAGATTAGCTTCAGTGATTGCTCTCCACTGGTTGTTGTCAACTTCTGATGGCTGGCCATTATGCTTCTCATCTTCAAGGCTCTCATCTCCTTTGCAAAACTTCTTGAACCACCACTGCACTGTACATTCGTTAATTCCTGGACCAAATGCATTGCTGATGTTGTGAGTTGTCTCCGCTGCTTTACCACCCATTTCAAACTCAAATAAGAACTTGCTTTTTGACTAACATTATTTCCTAGTCTAAAATAAATATACAATACACAGTAAGTAATGTCATTAGCAAAAAACATAAAAACAAGAAATGCAGGTTAAAATGATAAAATATGCACATTTATTTAAGAATGTGTTCCAATATCAAACAGCAAAGTTCAACAATACGAAAGTGCAATTAGTTTTGCACCAACCTAATAGCTGGATGACTCGTCCTCCTGTTGTAGGCCTGTCTGTTTCTTCCCCTCTCTAGACCCGCTTGACTCCTCACTTGGGAAGCCAGTGTCCAGTTTCCCAGTGTTCGTCTTTGATTTCATCATGGCTGTCCTGCTCCAGGGATCCGCCACAGGTGTCCTCCCCAGGGTCTTTAGGCTCCATCTTAATGATTTCCTCTAAATCCTCAGGGCAGGTGCTCAGAGATTCTCGGAAGCCCTGAGGCAATGGTTCGGGGGCCTGTCTCCCCTCCTCTGTTTTCACAATAGTCCAGCCATAGGCGCTGCTCTCCGACAACTGTTCCTGGCACACTCTGTCTGTAGCTGGAGGCCCTGGGCTGTGCTCCTCTTTGGGGAAGACAGCAGCACAGAGAGGAGAGGGTTCCCGAGGTTCTAATTTGGGCTCGAGGCCTTGAGAGGCATTTTTCCCCTCTGTCAAGGGACAGCCTATGTCTACATTCACTGGAGCTTTATCTTCAGGGGTAGCTGGTACAGAAAGATTCACAGAGGTGCCAGAGACAATTAAGGGAGGGATGGAGGAGGCCACAAGGGGCTGGTTCAACGAACAGGGGAAGGGAGTAGGGTTAACCAACAGGGTGGTGATGGGGATGGTCTGAGGACTTTGGGCCACAGCTGCACTGACAGGCTGCATCATGTTGCAGCCACTGCCAAGGCTCACAACCTTTACCATGGTGGCAGGAACAGTGAAGAAAACAGGCGCAGGGTGGATGAGAGGGGCAGGCTTCAGACAGAGCGAGGCCTTGGGTCCCTTTCTCTTGGAGGCTCTCCGTTTCACACATGGCTTTCGAAACTTAGAAGGAGCAAGGGAGGCCAGCATTAGCTTGGGCACAGGGGCGGAGGGGAGCAGGGTCTGCGGCTCAGGCAGAGGGAAGCTGGTCCTGGCCTCAGCAGCTGTAGCTGGCAGCGCTGCTGGAGACTCAGAACTATCCCCCCCAGGGACCCCCAGAGGAGGGCCACCTGGCACTGCCTGTAAGACTGTGGCTGGCTGGATCAGGGGAGGAATCCGGACCACCATTTTGCTTGGCGGGGCTTCGGAGTGAGCTGATCTAGCTGGTGTCTTCCCAGAGCTGGAGCTAGGCTGGAGAGAGGGGCTGGGTCCAAAAAAGAAGGGCTTCAGGGTTGAGGACCGCTTCTGTCTCCAAGCCTTCCTGGAAAAACGGTTGGCAACTGGCTTCAGCTTCAGGACTACACCCTTAGGCAGTAGCAGTGGATACCGAGTTTCACTCTCCAGTTCTGAGCTGCCTTTTCCTAGGCCTGGGTCTGAGTTGATCTCAGTGGTTCCGGTCACATTTCCAGCCTCTCTGGCACCATCAGCTATGTGCCGCATTTCCTCCTGGATGGACGGCAGACTGGCCTAATGGGAAGAACACTCAGATATACCCCATGCTAGAATTAGGGAAAAATAATTGGGCTTTCTAGATATTAGGTGCCTTTACAAGACAGTCTTAAGACATCTTTTTAAGAAGGATTTTTTTGGCAGGATAACAGATATTTCTAAAAAGACTACATCCTGATTTTTTTACTCTAGAAACTCTCCTCTGAATTTCCTTTAAGAAACTATCATGTTAACCACTATTTTCAAAAGGTTAGAGAACCACCAGGGTGAAGTGGGGTGGAGAAACAAGAGAGGAATTGTGACGGAAGATTTCTTAAGTCCTAGTTCTATAACTAAAGCAGCAGAGGTGTCAATCAGGCCTTCCTTGACATTCTCGCCGGGCTTGGGGCTTGTAGTGACCTTCTGCTCCTGACACTTTGAGGAGGAGCGCTGTACCTTTAACCAGAACGGAAGCTGGTGTTCTTCCCTCTCTACAGGCGGCTTCCACTGATGCGGCTGGATCTCTTCACAGCACTTCATTAAGACGGACAGCTGTTTGGTCTTCTGATAAAACTGAGTGTGAAGAAATAAAGCATGAGTCACATTCCTTCCAGAAACACTGCATTCCTCAGTTTGGGAAGGGCGGTGGGCAGTGGTCTGAGAGACACACACATACATATGTATACACACAAACAGCATATACTGACTGCTCTGCATTTCAAATTAAGCTAATCTCCAATTAATAACTATTTTATTATTACTTAGTATTTTCTGATAAGCTCCATTCTGGTCACCAGGAAGGGAAAAGTTTAGGTCACGGAAAAAAGGAAGCAGAGTCATCTTATCTAAAATTTGCTCCTGCAAATTGGAGTGCCTTATTAATCCTTATCCTGATCACATGGAAGCTTCCTTTTAAGCAAATAATGGTGCAAGGAACTTTGGGAGGGAAGGAAAGAACAGAAAGACTGAGCAGTTCAGTTTTAAGAGTGAATGAAGAGGGGAACGAGCTTACACTGACAGTAAGCACTAGGCACTGTGCTACAAGCCGAGCATACAGATAAGGAGGCGGTCCCTGCTCTCAAGGAGCTTACAGACGGTGGAAGAGAAAGTCAAGTAGAAACCAATGATGAGGTGGCCCAGTGATGAAGGACCCGCCTTCCAATGCAGGGGACTAGGGTTCAATCCCTCTTGGGGAATTAAGATCTCACATGCCTCAGGGCAACTAAACCTGCACATCACAACCACTGGTCAAGCCTGCACACAACAAAGACCCATACTGCCAAAAATTTTTTAAAAAAGAAAGAAATCACTAATAACATTATACGTAAGAAAGGTCACAGATGTGCACAAAAAATGACACAGAACTCAAATTTACAAATTTAAGATTTTTCTGGACTGGGTCCAACTACAAATAAATTGTAAAGAGACAGAGTTTGCTAAATGAAGCAAGGGAGGACAAAATATACTTCATTTTCAAAATCACAAATGTGTTTAAAGAACACAAAGAGATCAGTCTGGTTACAGTCAAAGAATTGTGAAGAAACTTCAGGAGACAAGTCAGAGGCAGACAGGAGAGGCCTTCTGCACATGCCAAGCAGTCTCCACTCTGAGCTACAGGAGTAAAGGTGGCTATGGCAGCAATGTGAAGGGTGGAATCAGTGGAGCCTGAATCAGACACTTGTTAGAAAAATACTACATTAATGTGGATGCACCTTAGTCCAGGTGCTGAACCAAGGCCATGGGCAACAGAGCAGGAGCAGAGTAAGAACGCTGAGGACTTAGTGACAGAGGGTAATGCTCAAGCAGAAGGAGTCAGGATACGTCCCAGGTTTACAGATCGAGCAAATGTCTACGAGGAACAGATCCACTGAAGTGGAAGCTGAGGGGAGGGGAGTCAGCGGGTGGTGGCGGTGGCAGTGGCAACAGCTGGAGGTGCAGAGGGACGTATAGTTCAGTCTGAGGAGTCAGTGGGGCAACTGAGCTAAGAATTCCTTGAAACAGTTGACTTCACTAATCTGGAGCTCTGAAGAGAAATCTGGACCAGAGACACAGATCTGAAAAATTATGAAGAGACAGAACACCAAAAATGACGAATCTAGGTGAGACCCCATACTGCAAAATTACTGTGTAACACTGACATTTAATGGCAGAGTTCACGAAAGAGCAGCCTGAGGTGAAAGTCCTGGTATCACAGCAGATAGGAGTATAGGAGTTTTAAAACCAGAACCTATGATTTTCTGAAGTAAAGTTTATCAAGTACCTGGCATAATTAGTAAAACTAGACACATAGTAAGGCCTATTATCATGAAATTTCAAAACACTGAAGAAATAGGAAAAATCTTACGTACTGCCGGAGGGAGAGAAAAAAAACACATGTCATAAAAAGGTTCAGTAGTCAAAAGGGCATCAAATTTCTAAAGAGCCAGCAATAGAAACTAGAAGAAAATAGAGTCCTTAAAATGTTCTGACAAAAGTGATTTTCAACCTAGAATGTTAGACCCACTGATGTGGGAGAATAGACACACAGACATAATTCAAACTTTTAATTTTGAATAAATATAGATTTATAGGCAGGTCTTATGTACACTTGTTACACAGTAACAATAGTTACATATACAAACCAGGTATACAGTACAATAGCAAAACTAGGAACTTATAATATTGGTCATGTCATGTCATAATACACGATGAATACAAGCAGTTTAAATCTAAAAATTTGTTTCTCAAGCACTCTACCTCAGAATGCTATTAGGATGTGCTCCACTAAAACAAGGGAAAAGAAATGTGGGGTTAAAGAAATAAGAGGATCTGGACTTCCCTGGTGGCCCAAAGGTTAAGAACCTGCCTGACAGTGCAGAAGACACAGGTATGATCCCTACTTCTGGGAGAGTCCACATGTCACAGGGCAACTGAAGCCTGAGCAGCCTAGAGCCCGCACTCTACAACAAGAGAAGCCATCGCAATGAGGAGCCCATATGCCACAAGGGAAGCACCTGCTCTCCGGAACTAGAGAAAATCTGCACAAAACAAAGACCCAGCTCAGGCAAAAACAACTTTTTTTTTTTTTAAAAGAGGGCTTTCCTGGTGACTCAGTGTTAATCCACTTACCAATGCAGGAGACACAGACACAGGTTCCATTCCTGATCCGGGAAGATCCCACACGCCACGGAGCAACTAAGCCCGTAGGCACAATTATTGAGCCTGTGCTCTAGAGAATGGGAACTGCACATACTGAGCCCTTGAACTGCCACTGTTAAAGTTCACACACCCTAGAGCCCGTGCCCAGCAATAAGAGAAGCCACCACAACTAGAGGGTATGCCCCTGCCCGCCGTAACCAGAGAAAGCCCACAGAGCAACCAAGACCCAGCAGAGCCAAAAAATAAATAAATAAAATTATTTTTTAAAAAAAAGACAGAAATAAGAGGATCCAACACAAGTTAAGAGGTGAAATGAAACCCCAGGAAAATCGTGAAGAAAAACCCAGAGAAGATATCCGTGCAGCAAGCCAAGAGAGCAGCGTGGGTAGAGCGGAGCGGGATCAGAGCGCTCTGCAAAGGACTTCTCAGGACGACGAGGGTGACGGCAGAGCACCTAAAATACCTGAGCACGCTGAAAAGAGAGTTATGAAACGTAAGCAGACTGCAATGAGCTGGTAATAAATACATAGTACACCAAGTCCCACTCACCCTCCAAAAATGCAGTCATTAACCCAGGAGAAACAAAATATTCAGCAAGAAAAGCAAAGTAATCATGATACACCACCTGGCTCAGCTGTGAGGGGTTTTTACACACTGCTTATAATGTAAACTCTGGAAAAAATCCAACTTACACTGTGATACAACTGAGGTGAAGCAATGAGAGAGTGTGGCGAGAACTGTCTTCATCTTCCATGGTTTCAGTTTAATAGAGAAGGCCCAAATCTGAAAAGTCAAGTGATAGCAATTCTAAGCATGCTACCTAGATCCTAGATTAGAGGTAAATGGACCGTCCCTGCAGAAACCTTGCTTAGCAGGAAATAGGGAGAAAAATGATTGTTTTTCATGACAAGACTCACAGAGATATTTAACTCTTTAAAGCAGTGGTCCCCGACCTTTCTGGCACCAGGGACCGATACTGTGGAAGACAGTTTTTCCACAGGACAGGGGCGGGGGACCCATGGATGGGTGATTCTCATAAGAAGAATTTTAGGATGATTCTCATAAGAAGCTGGCAACCTAGATCCCTCACACGCACAGTTCACAATAGGGTTCATACTCATATGAGAATCTAATGCCACCGCTCATCTGACAGGAGGTGGAGCTCAGGCGTTAATACAAGCAATAGGGAATGGCTGTAAATACAGAGGAAACTTAGCTTACTAGCCTGCCATTCACCTCTTGCTGTGCAGCCCGGTTACCAACAGGCTATGGACCAGTACCAGTCTGTGGTCTGGGGGCTGGGGACCCCTGCTTTAAAGTATGCTTTATAACTTTGATATAAACATCTAAATTAAAAGAATTAAGAAGGATATAAGTGGATTGTTGCCTACCCTTTGAAGAAGGTTAGAGTGGAAGAAGAGAATAAATAACTAAAAAAAAAACAAATTTGAGGAGTATTTTTACATTTGAACAATTTTATATTTAGCGAAAATATCCATAGCAGGGGAAGAAGATGATACTCCATACAAAAAGAATAGATCAATGACCTTAGAAAGGAAAAGAGGGCTAGTGTGCAGTTAGGATCCCAGGGACGGGGAAGCCTGGTGGGCTGCCGTCTATGGGGTCACACAGAGTCGGACACGACTGAAGCAACTTAGCAGCAGCAGCATTAGATAAAAGGCTATTCACTGAACTGAGAAAAAGATAGGAATGGCTGCATTCAGCCAAGGTGCCCAGCGGAGCATGCAGGGAGCACTTACTTTAATGATGTTGTCAGGAGCTCTGTTCATTGTGAGGTTCTTGATTCTCACTGTCAGCTGGTGGGCAGTCTTGCAAGTGAGAAGGTACCTGCTGATCAGAGGTTTAGGAAAATGGGTCCCTTCAAAGTGCTTCAGGCCTAAAGCTAACAAACTGAGAAGGGGGCAGTGACACTCAATCTCACTTGACAGTCCATCCCGCAAAAAAGCCTCCCAGATGAACTCCACATTCTCCAACCCACATTTTTTACAGCTAATTCTTGTACAAGTTAATGGAAACTCAACAGAAAACTTCAGATATTCACTGAATGCTAAGAAGTACTATGCAAGTAAGACTCAGTGAGGTGTTCCCATCAAGTGATAAGAGGCAAAACCAGGCATAAACTGCTAATAAATGTCACAACATGATGTGTTTTATAGCAATCATAAAAACAAAGTTTGAGGGAAGGAGAATGGCTCTAATAAAACAAATATAAAATGAATATTGGGCACCATGTTAGATATATTAAATCTACACCAACAGTACCTCCCAACATAACATACTCAGTTAGTTACCTGTATATATATTTGCTGATGGCAGTGGCGAAATACACATTAGTTAGTTAGTTCAGTCGCTCAGTCGTGTCCGACTCTTTGCAACCCCATGAATCGCAGCACGCCAGGCCTCCCTGTTCATCACCATCTCTTGGAGTTCACTCAGACTCACATCCATCGAGTCAGTGATGCCATCCAGCCATCTCATCCTCGGTCGTCCCCTTCTCCTCTTGCCCCCAATCCCTCCCAGCATCAGAGTCTTTTCCAATGAGTCAACTCTTCGCATGAGGTGGCCAAAGTACTGGAGTTTCAGCTTTAGCATCATTCCTTCCAAAGAAATCCCAGGGTTATGAGCCAGAAAAGTGTTTATAACCTTTATCAAATAATCTCACTCTTAAGAATTTACCCAAAAAGATAAACTCAAAGAGTTTCAAAAGTGCTATACACAAAGATCCTTGGTGAAGCCTCACTTAGAACAGCCAAACAAGACAAGGAGGGAAAAGAGGCAAATAAAAGGACTATGATAGGGCCATTAATACAGCCTGAAAGGACAATATACAGAGACAAAAAAAAAGACAATGCAACACCATGGCACATAGAAAAACAATTTCAAGAAGACGTTAACCTAAAGAAAGCAAAACAAAATTAAACTCAAATTGGCAATAATTATGTACGAAATATAAAAAGAAAAAAATCATTGTCTTGGGCTGGTGAAGATAATGGATACAAATGTTTTTTCTTGAAAATTTTCCTCCAACAGTATTAGGAGATTAGTTTTTATGATAAACAAAAGACAAATTACAACAAAATGTTTCCAAAATGTATATGTAATCCCGTAAAAAGAGCCCTGCTGAAACAGGTACATATACAGAACTGTGTCCATTTACACGGCTTTTCTTTGTCTTATGTGTCCATTCCTTATTACACAAGTCTTCTGATTTTCTTCTCTGCTACACTAAGTCCCTACTTGTCCTCTGCCTTGGTGAAGAAATTCTTATCTTGGGGATTCTTGGCCTTCAGAGAACACACTGGAAGTAGCTCTGGATACATGAAAACCTTGCTCGTGGCTAGGATCGAGGCCACTTGCTTTGGCAAACAGGGCAATCTATAGGCTGTAAGAATAAAATTCATTGTAAATGAAATTCCAGAACAAAAGAGGGCTTCACAAAAGCTTCTGAACGTATTTTGGCATTAGAGAGAGCTGACCCTAAATAATGTGGGTATCCACCCACATACCCTCTCCCAAGTTTCCACAATCATTCTCAGCCTAACATGTACCTAAAAGGAGTCCCATTCCATGTTATTATATTAAAAGTTGATTGTCTTTTTCTTTCCTGTGTGGAACACTTAACACAGAAATAACATAAACACTTATAAAGTACCAAGGAACACCTGGCAGATACTCTATGCTCAAAAAATTTTTACCTCCTTCCCCTTCTAAATCCTTGAAAGGTAAGTGACCTTCAACAATGTTTTCTTTCTTCCAGGATAAGATTCCAACTTCTTTAATCTCCCTCACAAATCTGGTATTCCAAATTTCACTTATTCTTACTTAACTTTCATTAAGTTCTCCCAGATTCTTCCTGAGGTTGGGACAAAAAAATCAAAAAGAGAATGAGATAATTCAGTCTCATTCATTTCTGTCTTGTCGTCTAAGCCTCCCAATTCCAGGCACTTCTGCCTTTTCAGAGATAAGCACCTCTATAGTCATATTTTTCCTTCCATAAATGTAATTTTTATATCCCCAGAGGAAAAACACAGGTCACTATATATGTCAGTTATAACCGCAAGCGTACTCTGTTGTGTCCAGCTCTTTGCAACCCTATCAACTGATTCTCTGTCCATGTGATTCTCCAGGCAAGAATACTTGAAGTGGGTTCCCATTTTCTTCCATAGGGGGTCTTCCCGAGTCAGGGACTGAACCCGTGTCTCCTGCATCTCTTGCGTTGGCAGTGGATTCTTATACCACAGAGCCACCTGGGAAGCCCAAGTTGTAACTGTAGTCTGGTGTTAAGTTTTCATTACCAACATATAACTAATAAAGCAGTTTGAGATCAGTGTCTATAACATAATGCACTTACATTCCATTGAATTATAAGAGCGGGAGTTAAAATGAAGACCAAAGTTTGAATCCAGAGTACCACAATTAATTTGTTAAACCAGCAAGAAATCAGAAGTATATATTTGATTTACAGGAACAGCAAATATTTTCACAAAAAAACCTAAACCAATGAAAGTAGAAACCAAACCTGCAGATGTCTTTAAAATATTGAACATGGCAAATGTACAACATTTTTACTTTGTTCCTAACTCCCAAATCAATGTTTCACTCAAAATGGAGACACCACTATAGTCATTGTGGGAAATAAAATGATGTTAATGAAGAAGACAGTAAAAACCTAAATATAACCTGACTTTACCACTTGACTTCCATCTTTATCTCATCAGTGGTCTTGACCTCATTCCTAATACTTAACCTCATATCTATTTAAGTCCAATTATTAGCAATGAGTCCCACATCTCTACCTCCCACATCCCTGTCCTATTCACTGACTCCATCCTCTACTTAAACCCAAGTATTATTACCTAGTTCTAGAACTTAGGTAATGAACACAAAGGGAGGATAAAAGAGAGAAGAAAGAAATTACAAATACCCGTCTCTTTCAAACCTAGGAAATTATCCCTAGGAAATGGTCTGTGGGGTAAGACACCCACCTCGTATTGCAAATAAAAACTTAAAGCGGACCCATCTGTTCCCTACCAGTCTTCGTGACAGTTTTTCCAGGACTCCAGTCAACACTGACTTGTGTGCTGAAGGCTTCAATGAGCTTCATGGCTCCCATCAGGTTACAGGGTTGGAACAAGGTATGAAACTTGGATTGAACTGATGATGAAGGGCAATGGAGCTTTGAGCAAAGGTTCCCAGCTCTTTCTGGGAAAACAGAACACAAAGGAGATGTGAGTTCCAGACAATACCAGTAGCTCTTAGCCTCTGAGAGAAAAACTGTCCGTCCTACAATAGGATAAAAACAGGTTAAAATGATAACGTCATTCATAATCAACGCTTTTCCATTAAGAGAGCTCTTCTACTAAATCTTCATATATTTGAGGATCTCTGATATACTAATTTATTCCTGTTTTATTCTCAGTCTGAGTGTTCCTCAGCCTTTTGGATGTATGTTCTAGCTCCCCAGATGGAATTAAAATTCTCAAGAGTGAGAGCCATTACTTAAAAAATTAATAAATAATTTTTATTTGTTTCCCGGAATAACACTCAGAATAAAGTATTGCTCATGATCCTCTGAACACAATAAGAGGGAAACATACTCCGTTGACTATCCAAGGAAGATTTGATTACGAGTCAACTCAGACTTCAGAGACTTACCCAACAAGCAAAGAATATCCTTATGACTGCCCCAAAGTTCAGATTTTAAAATGTGAATTTTTTGCCCATTCCCTGCTGCTCATGGGATCTTATTTAGCTCCCCAATAAGGGAATGAACCTGGGCCCTGACAGTGAAAGCGACGAATCCTACACTCCTGGACCACCAGGAAATTCCCAAAATTTTGAAATTAAAAGCCCTTCCTCCAAAATATTTCAAAATGCCATAAGCAAAATTAATTTTATACATAAAACAATGATATCAAGCTTAATAAATTATGAATTCAATAAAAAGAAGAGAAGTACCAAAACCCTAAGAAGGGTGGATCTACAGGTGAGGAAGAGCACCCAATAAAAAGATAAGAGGAACTGTCCTTAGAAAATTGAATACACACTGTGTCCTCTCCTGGGAAGCAGTAACTTATGTTTTCTCAGCAAGCATAGGGAGCCATACAAATATTTACCGAAACATGCAGGAGAGAAGGATTAACGTAGCTCACGATGACTTGGTATCTGTGAGAAAAGCCTTCCTAACTGAATACACAGTTCTTTTGATTTAGGAGTATCTGAAACCTTACAAGAAATATCCTGGTGGTACTGGCCTCCAAACTGAGACTGGGGTTGGAACTGGCGAGAAGGTGAATTTGCGTCAAGAGCTGAACATGCTGGGAGGGAAAGAAAATAATACAGGGTGACATGTTACAATGCTGTCATCTCAGGAACCCAGAAGACCAAAGTCAGTGACTTTATCAAACACATTTCACTCTCTAGAGAGACTATGAAAACAACACAGCTATCTCAGTATGAATTTTTTTTCTCAGATATGCTCTACTTCAGCAAAATGACAGAATCAAAGGAAGTTTAACCTCAAACCAGAGGAACTGAGATTAGAACAAAAACTACTCTGGCATAAGACTGTTCAATTCAGAAGGGATTACTAAAGATTCTTTGAAATCTTACAGCATTCTTTCTCATTTATTTTTTAGGCTATGCTATGCAGCATGCGGGATCTTAGTTCTGAACCAGCGATCGATTTTGTGCCCCCTGAATTGGAAGCTTGGAGTCTTAACCACTAGACCACCAGGGAAGTCCTTTTACATGCATTCTTATCTGAGCCATAAAGACACGACATGGTGACTTTTCAAGGTCCTGACTGACGTGAAGATGTGGTCCTGTGGTTTCAGTGGTTACCAAGACACCTATTTCTGACTTTCACAAGCTGCTAATTTTTGGCTTCATCTCAAAAGATGAAGATGATCCAATATTAACATTACCAAGAAGAGTCTTACCTGCTGCATCTGCTGCTGCAGCCTCTTCCTCTGCGCTGGGTCTAGAATCAGAGTCTGATGAACCTTCTCCCTCTGGGGCTTAACCCTCTCTACTTTCCTGCTGCTGTTTGGCTGAAGATTTCTTCATCTTCAGCTGTTCAAGTAGATCCTTCACAGTGCGATGTTGCTCATTTAGTAAGTTGGCCAGTGGTTTCTCAAACCTATCCCCCACAGGGAGATGACTGGATTTGAACATTTCCATGGGTCCAAAACAACATCCAGTTCCTTCCTACCATGGGCTAAGCCAGTCTGAGCAACTTCCATCTACTGCTAATCCTCAAGTCTCTCTTTAGCCAAGAGGCAAACTCCTAGCCTACCCAAATCTTCTCCCAAAGTAGATTCAAATAAGATGGTTCTTAATCGTCCCCTACCCATTCTCCTAAAAGCAGTACTCTAAGTAATATACTAATGAAGGTAAAATTAAACTAAAATCTAAACATAGGGTAATATCTGGATAACAAAGCAGCCAAAGAGCTAATGGAAACCCACGATTTTCGCACCCCACTGAGAGCTACGTTAATCTGGGACTTATTCTTAATGGTGATACAGAATCTTCCCAAAGCACAACATCTGTTCTCTAAGCTAGCTGTTACTCCCGCCCCAGGTCTAGCATTTCCTGTTCTCCAGCTCCTATTCATTCAGGTTGCCCTGACTTCCTTTCTTAAAAACTCAAAGACCTCTGGCATGGAGTAGAAAGGGCACAAACTAAAACATATGGTGCTACATGCATGCTACGTCACTTCCATCCTGTTTCTTTGCAACCCTATAGACTGTAGCCCTCAAGTCTCCTCCATCCACGGGGTTTCTCAGGCAAGAATACTGGAGTGGGTTGCCATTTCCTAACTCCAAGGGCTCTTCCTGAAACATGGATTGAACCCACGTTTCTTGCGTCTCCTGCACTGGCTGGCGGGTTCTTTACCACTAGCGCCACCTGGGAAGCCCTAAAGCACATGGCAGTTCAGATAAACAGTGAGAAGGTGGTTCAAGCATTACGCTACCAAGCATTAGCCCTCTAAACAAATTCCTCCTCCAAGCTTTCTATTGCTACCTTCCACCCCACTTCCTAAGAGACAGACAGACTGTCAGGGACTGTCATTTGGACTCTGAAGTAAGAGTCCAAATGCTAGTTCTGAGGCAGACGCAGAAGAAGACACTCAAGTGATTAAGCAAAAGTTGCTACTCTATGAAATCAGCCTACAACCTGCTCAAGCAGCTATGACTAGCAGGTAATCCTAATTCAATAAATCCTCTAGATTGTACAAAGTTGAATGATCATAACTGTGTTCCAACAGCCCCTGGGGATAAACATTATGTTTCCTTTAACAGTATTTATTGCAAGTATGGGCAGGCCCAGAATGAAAATCTATAGACACAAGACTGTCCTCTGTACAATTTTACTGAGAACTGAAAACTCTTGATTATCTGCATATCTAGCAGAGGAACAGACCAGAAGCAGGAAAAAAAGTAGATAATGCAAAAAGAGCTGTACCTGATTCTAAGAAGCATTATCTCGATGGACAGCTGATATGGGGAGCACAGGTAACCTATTTTCCATGTGATATTTTACTCATAATCAAATAATAACCTAGGTTTGTATTTCCAGCTAACAGAAAAGCAGCAGCAGCCTAAGCAGATCAACTGAATACCAGAAGGTAACTGAACTGAATAAGAACTTTTTAAGTAGTTATGTAATTCCCAAATTTTAAAAATTGACACACAGAGGTGTGTAGTGGAAATGAAATAGGTCTACTGATCAAGTCCCATGATAATAGGTGCTCAGGTTCTATTCTGCTACACTAGAACTTTTTTCTATGACATATGGTGTAAAGTAAGTGGATCAAATACAAACTCTAAGGAACAGTGTGAAAGTTCTTTAAAAAATAAAAACAGAGCTACCATATGACTCTGCAATCTCACTCCCGGGCATATATCCAGAGAAAAACGTGGCCCAAAAAGATGCATGCACCGCAGTGTTCACGGCAGCACCGTTTACCACGGCCAAGATGTGGAAGCACCTAAACGTCCACTGACAGAGGAACGGATAGCGAAGATGGGGTGTGCCGCCATCCTGTGCTCAGTCACGTCCCACTCTCTGTGACCCCTGGCCTGTAGCCCACCAGGCTCCTCTGTCCTTGGGGATTCTCCAGGCAAGAATACTGGACTGGGCTGTCATGCCCTCCTTCAGGGGAAGGTGAGGGGCATATACACACACACACATATATACATACATGTGTGTATATACATACATACATATATATACCTACATATATATGTATATACACACACACATAATGAAATATTATTCAACCATTAAAAAGAATGAAATAAAGCCATTTGCTGTAACATGAATGGACCTAGAGTATCATACAGAGTGAAGTTAGACAGAGAAGGAGAAATATCATGTGACCTGCCTTATATTTCGAATCTAAAGAGAAATGATACAAATGAACTTACTTACAAAACAGAAAGAGACTCACAGACTTTAAAAAGAAACTCATGGGAGAAGGAAATGGCAACCCACTCCAGTGTTCTTGCCTGGAGAATCCCAGAGACAGAGGAGCCTAGTGGGCTACCGTCTATGGGGTCGCACAGAGTTGGAGACGACTGAAGCAACTTAGCAGCAGCAGCAGCAGCAGCAGTGAGATGACAAAGAAGTAGACTTGGAGTCAAGCCCGATTATCAGGCTGGTACACCCCTCCAAAGGAAGATGGCTAAATGTGTTGACTTTTGTATGCTTGGACCAGTGTTGCTTTAAAGAAAATCTTTCCAACACGCAGACAAGCTTTGAGTGCCCCTATAACAGCAGTACCGAAGATGTTAGCTAATAGATATTTTAGTGGATAATCGGTCAACTGATCCAGCATAAGTTACAGCCTTTCCATTTTTCTCATTTTAGGTATCTTGGACTGAGCAGTGGGGCCTTTACTGTATTTCTTCCGATAAATACACATACTGGCCACTCCTTATCATCTCTTTCTTAAAAGGTGAAATGTCTTAAGCAGACAAGTCAGCATCAGGTTACTGAAGTTATGACTTGAGGGCAAATTTCCCATTTTTGAGCTCGTGTGTTATGAGGATTTACAATATATTGTTCCATTAAAGCCAATAAAGTTTAATCAATGTTTAAAAAAAAAAAAAAAGAAAGAAACTCATGGTTGCTGCGGGGTAAGGGATAGTGAAGGAATTTGGGAAGGTCATGTATACACTGCTATATTTAAGATGGATAACCAACAAAAACCTATTGGACAGCACATGGAACTCTGTTCAATGTTATGTGCCAGCATGGATGGGAGGGGACTTTGGGGGAGAATGGATACATGTATATGTATGGCTGAATCACTTCACTGTTTACCTGAAACTATCTCAACATTGTTAATTGGCTGTACCCCAATACAAAATGTTTTTGGTGTTAAAAAAAAATCAATAAAAATAAAACTGAAAAAAAAAAAAGAACTCTAAGAAACCTTGAAAATGTTCTCAAAAAAAGAAAAACGGTAAATATGTGAGGTGACAGAAGTATTTATTCATTAACTTCATGGGTGAAATCCTTTTGTAATACATAATGTATATCAAATCATCATGCTGTGTACTTTCAACGTTTTAGAACCTTATCTATCAATTAAAACTCAATAAAGTCGAGGGGGGAAGGAACTCTTGAGATTTCTGTTGTGGTTATATTATAGTATTTATTATAATGGAATATGACTGAATAGTCACTGGAAGGACTGATGCTGAAGCTGAAACTCCAATACCTTGGCCACCTGATGCGAGAAACTGACTTATTGGAAAAGACCCTGATGCTGGGAAAGACTGAAGGCAGGAGGAGAAGGGGACAACAGAGGATGAGATGGTTGGATGGCATCACCTACTTGATGGACGTGAGTTTGAGCAAGCTCCGGGAGCTGGTGAAGGACAGGGAAACCTGGCATGTTGCAGTACATGGGGTCGCAAAGAGTCAGACACGACTGAGCGACTGAACTGACTGAATTGATGACTGCTACTCCCGACTTTAGGCATTGGTTAGTATACCTAGCCTTTTTCACTAAATTGCATGTTACCTGAAGGTCTAGCTTTCAGGTGAATCCAAAGCTCTCTAGTTAGGTAATGCTGTTAAGGTAAAGCACAGGACTAATTAAAGGCTATGAGTCCTTGGGTTTTGCTTTGTTCCACCCACGGCGCAAACCATACCCTGACATCTAGCCGGTACCTAATGATAGTATGCTGCTACTCAGTACGGATGAACTCTGAAACTCAACACAAATATAGGGGGAAAAATTAAAGCTTCTAATTTCTGGATGAGACAACAGAAGTGCTAATTCATGTGAAAAGGGCAGTACACACTTTTGAGACTCCAGGGCATTACTGCAGGTGCTTCATGGTTTGCTCAATTAATGCCCTGGAGACTAACGAAGGTTCATTAACTTTTACTAGACTATCGTTCCGTTAATGAAAAGCAGAAGAACAAAAGGGACATACTGGATATTACACTTTGGAGTAGTTTGTATGGCTGGCCATGCAGAGTCCTACACACCTCTCCAGCACCACTCCCCTGGAGAAGCTGCTATGGATGCCAGCTACTTTTTCTCCCTTCCCAAACAGATACAGCTTGGTCTAGAGCTGCACTGCCCCATAAGAAGGAGAATTATTCACTTCATACCCAACACCCCCATGGGACTCAGCATCCTTATAACAGTAACAGCAGGTAGTCAGGGATGAAACTGTTAACCAAAACTTCTGAAAACTCCCTCTCAGACATACATTTTTCCTCTACTCTAGCTCTCGAGGTCTTTGGTTAGCCTACCGTAAGGCTTGAGGGGTGTTAAAGTTAGGCCGAGGCTCAGCCACACGTTCCTCCTCTTCTGGGCCGTCCTCTTCCATGTTGGAGAATCCCATCTCATCTTGAAACTGAGGGCAAAGGAAAAGAAGGATTTTCCTGGGGAATGGGCATGTAAAAGTCACTTCAGCAGTGACAGGGGAAAATGAAGACTAGTTTACAGGACTTCAATAATGCTGGCACACAGAAAGAGCTTACATTGGAATCTCTCTCACTTCTGGCCTTGCACAGTTCTGCACATGAAATAATCTTTATGCCAGAAAAACAGTTTCTCAGTCTATCACCCTGTGGTGGTAAAGACACACCACAGATAACTCAAAATGATCAGATTATCTTTCAAGAGAGAAATTTATGAAAAAAGAAACTATGATTAGTTTTCAATCTTTCAGGATGCACCATATGACAGCTGAAAAGATTATGTAAAAGCTCTTAAGGAAAACTTTACTCAGATATGGATATTCAAAGTTTATTAGTTACCAAAATTCTCCTGTCACTATATTCTCTCCTGGGTGGACTGCAAGGAGAAGGCTTGGTCAGACCACTGTTCTGGAGAGAGAGGCCCTGAGACCAAAGGGTAGAGTTTGCTGGAGAATCCACCTTTAGTGTCCAAAGTTCTCATTCAAAGATCACTACTCACAGTTTCAAACGACTCTTCTATCAGTTCATTTATGTCCTTTTCTGCAAAAAAGCCAAATAGTATGTTGCTGGCACACACTTATTTCATTTTGCAATAGAGGGAATTCCAGGAAAACAAAGAAAGTAATTTTTAGCAAGGCTTTTGACAAAATCCTCAAATGTATTAATATCCATCATTCACTCATTCATTTAAAAACATTTATTGAACAACTATATGCTTTAATCCCTGTTCTAGATGCTTAGATATATGACAGAAACTCTCATGAATGAAGCTTAAATTCTAGTGGAAAAACAAACAAAAACATAAGCTAGGCATTTGTATTTATTTTTTTATTATTTGTGGTCACCCCGGTCTTTGTTGCTGTGTGCGGACTTCCTCTAGTTGTGGAGAACAGAGGGTCCTCTCTAGTTTGTGGTGGCATGGGCTTCTCATTGCAGTGGCTTCCCCTGTTGCAGAGCACAGGCTTGAGGGAACTGGCTCAGCAATTGTGGCACATGAGCTTAGTTGCCTCAGTGCATGTGGAATCTTCCTGTACCAGGGATTGAACCCATGTCCCCTGCATTGGTAAGTAGATTCTTGACCACTGGACCACCAGGGAAGTCCTAGATGATTTTATGAGATAAATTCATAGTCTGCTGGCCTATCCTACTGAATGGAGTCAAGAGAGAAGTCTCCAGTAATGTGTCAAAGGACTCTATCTTTGGACCAGCAATGCCATTAACAACTGAAAACACCCAGAAAACACACTTTCAAATCTGTAAATGATACAAAGCTGGAAGGGATCACCAAACCAACTAATGACAGATTCAAAATTCTAGGTTTTCTCAAATTAATTGGATGAAACGGAATAGGGATAAACAAGTCATACATTTAGGATTTTCAAAAATCAGTTTCTTAAGTGCACAAAAAGGTAACACAGCTTAAAAACAATTAATCTGAAAAAGGTCTCAATTTTTTGGTTGGCCTTCAGATCAATTCTAGAGGACTGTGATCATTTCTATAAAAGCCCTTCTTAAGAAGGCATTAAAAAGCTAAAATCCAAACATTTATGAAGATGTGAATCAACTGGAACTCTAAAAAGAATATAAAAGATCTTTGGGAAAATGGCTGGCAATTTATCAGAATATACAGCTACTAACGATTCCTCCCCTAGAGAGCTGACCAAAGGAAATTAAATATTTGTTCACAACTCTAACAAGAGAACACATACACAATGGAATATTACTCAGCCATAAAAAGGAACACATGTGAGTCAGTTCTAATGAGGTGGATGAACCTAGAGCCTATTATACAGAGTGAAGTAAGTCAGAAAGAGAAAGATAAATATCATATACTAATGCATATATATGGAATCTAGAAAGATGGTACTGATGAATTTATTTGCAAGAGAGGAGTGGAGAAACAGACATAGAGAACAGACTTATAGACATGGGGAAAGGGAAGGAGAGAGTGAGATGTATGGAGAGAGTAAAATGGAAACTTACATTACCATAATAAAATTGATAGCCAAAGGGAATTTGCTGTATGTCTCAGGGAATTCAAACAGGGGCTCTGTATCAACCTAGAGAGGTCAGATGGGGAGGCAGATGGGAGGGAGGTTCAAAAGGGAGGGGACAAATATACACCTATGGCTGATTCATGTTGAGGTCAGACAGAAAACAACAAGGTTCTGTAAAGCAATTATCCTTCAATTAAAAAAAAATTTTTTTTATTTTAAAAATAACAAGGGAGTTCAGAGCTATCTTTATTCAAGACAACCAGAAATTAGAAAGAATCAGGTGTCCATCAACAACTAGGGATTGATGAAAAATAAACAAATTGGTGTATTTCTACACTGGAATCCAACTCAGCAATAAAAAGGAAGAAATTAAATAATACAAGCAATACACATGAATCTCAGAAACATGCTAAGGGAAAGAAGCCTTACACAACACAACACATACTACATGATTCCATTTACATGAAGTTTTAAAACAGGCAAACACCTAATCTGTGATAGAAAAAAAAAAAGAACAATGGGTGCACCTGTGAGAATGGTCACGGTACTGACCTCAAGGGGCCAGCAGGTACTTTTGGGGTGATAAATATCTATCTTGTTAGGGCTTTCACTCATCAAACCTCACTGAATAGTACACTTAAGATTTCTATGCAATAACGTGTATGTGAGTGAAGTGAAGTCACTCAGTTGTGTCCGACTCTTTGCGACCCCATGGACTGTAGCCTACTAGGCTCCTCTGTCCATGGGATTTTCCAGGCAATAGTACTGGAGTGGATTGCCATTTCCTTCTCCAGGGGATCTTCCTGACCCAGGGATCGAACCCAGGTCTCCCGCATTGTAGACAGATGCTTTACAGTCTGAGCCACTAGAGAAGTCAATAATTTATATAAGAATGTGTATAAACATACCTAAAAAGAAAAACTGTAAACAAATATTCAGTTCTAATTCATGATGCATGTGGGCTAAGTCGCTTCAGTCGTGTCTGATTCTTTGTGAACCAATGGATTGCGGCCCGCCAGGTTTCTCTTCCCATGGGATTCTCCAGGCAAGAATAATGGAATAGGTTGCCATTCCCTTCTCCAGGGGATCTTCCCAACCAAAGGACTGAACCTGTGGTATCTTACCTCTCTTGCGTGGGCAGGTAGGTTCTTTACCACAAGCACCAGCTGGGAAGCCCCTAATTCATGATATGCATGATGAAATGTTTGCAGCTGCTGCTGCTAAGTCACTTCACTCATGTCCGACTCTATGCGACCCCATAGACGGCAGCCCACCAGGCTCCTCCATCCCTGGGATTCTCCAGGCAAGAACACAGGAGTGGGTGGCCATTTCCTTCTCCAATGCATGAAAGTGAAAAGTGAAAGTGAAGTCGCTCAGTCGTGTCTGACTCTCATCGACCCCATGGACTGCAGCCCACCAGGCTCCTCTGTCCATGGGATTTTCCAGGCAGGAGTACTGGAGTGCAGTCCCATTGCCTTCTCCCTGATGAAATGTTTAGACATCTACAACTCACTACAACTCATGAAATGCTTAAAAAAAAAAAAGATTAGGAGATGGATAGAGAAATAAGTGAAGCGCTGCATAATTAATATATGAAAAGTTAACTATAGAAAGTAGGTGGTGAGAATATGGGTGTCCACTGTACAATTCTTTCAACTTTTCCATGTTTGAAGTTTCCTAATAAAATGTAATAAGGGAGAAATTTTCTTAAAAACAAAGGCTAGAATCCAGAAGAAGGTTAACTTGAGGGTTGAAGTGTGAAAAGTCTGAAATATAGAGAACTGAAGAAACTTGGTATGTTTAGCACAGTAAAGAAAAAAGTGTAGGAAAAGAAACATACTATGGACATTTGGGGGTAAATTACATTCTTAGCAACAATGGACAAGAGAGAAACATAAAAGATAGATTCAGGTTCCATAAGGAAAAGGTTAACTGAGGAGGTGTTTGAGAGCAGGACATGCTATCTGCAGAACTGATGAACTCCCTGTCACCCCAGTTCCCCAAACAGATTGAAAGGCCACATCAGAGAGGCCATGAAAATGCTTATGTGGGAAGAAAACATATGTAACCACAGGAAGCTTTCCAAACTCTGTGATTGCCTACTGTAGTAAAAAGCGATCTCTTGCAGTTCTTGAGTATTCTCCATCAAGTTTAGCACAATACCACAGACCTTGAATAATAAACGTGGGACCCATACGAAGTGCCTATAGCGATGCTGGAAGTGCTCCCAAGAAGCACAGTCATGACCTTACCAGAGAACACTGAATTGCTTGATAGGTACCAGCGACTGCAGTCTGCAGCTGTGATTTCCTACCATTTCAAGATAAACGAAGCCAGTTTAAGGACCTTGGTAAGAAAGAAAAGGAAATTCATGAAGCCATAGCTGAAGCTACACAAGCAGGTGCAAAAACCTAGGGCTTTTTGCAAAATACTTTTTTATCTCATGTTGAGAATGCAACTTTTATGTGGGTGGAGGATTGCTATAAGAAAGACATACCTATCTGACACGGTTTGAGAAACAGCAAAGTCATTATACAATTTAAAGCAAAAGGAAGGTGAAGGACATAAGGCTAGAGAATTTAATGCCAACAAAGGATGGCTTGATAATTTTAGAAAGAGGTTTGGCTTAAAAACTGTCAAGATAACAGGAGAAGCAGCCTCTGCTGATGCAGAGGCAGCAGGCAAGTTCCCAGATGACATTAAGAAAATCATTGAGGAGAAGGAGTATCTGCCTGATTGGCTTTTAGTGCAGACAAAAATGCCCTAATCTGGAGGAGGGGAGAAAAAAAGCCACAAAAGACATTAATTAGTAAGAAAGAGAAGCAAGCACAGGATTTAAGGCAGGAAGGGAGAGACTAAGTCTACTGTTCTGTGAAAATGCAGTCAGGTTTATGACCAGGACTGCCCTTCTCTATTAAGCTGCTCACCCCAGAGCTTTGAAGGGAAAAGATAAAACAGGAGCTACCAGCCTTTGGATATTAAAAAAAAAAAAAAAAAGAAGGCCCTTTCTCTGGATTGGTTCCATCAATGCTTTGTCCCTGAAGTCAGGAAATACCTTGTTTTTTAAGCTTCTTTCATATCGGACAGTGCCCCTGGCAACCCAGAACCCCATGAATTTAACACTGAAGGCATCTAAGTGGTCTACTTGCCTCCAAAGCTGTCTCCAATTCAGCCTTTAGATCAGGGGTCATAAGGACCTTAAAGGCTCATTACACAGGATATTCTCACCAACATACAAGTGCCCCTATGGAGAGAACATCATGTAAGTCTGGAGGAAGGATTACACTGTTGAAGATGCCAACACCGTTAGGGAAAAAACCAAGAAAGCCATCAAACCCACAACAATAAATCCCCACTGGAGAAAACCGTGTTAAGAAGTCATGCATGAATTCACAGGATTTACGACAGAGCCAATCAAGGAAATCAGGAAGGAGATTGTGAATATGGCCCCAAAAAGATGGGGGTGAAGAGATTCAAGTTTTGGATCTTAGAGAAATTCACGAGCTAACAGACCCCACACCAGAGGAATTAACAGAAGATGATTGATGGAGATGAGTGCTTCCAGACCAGTGCCAGTGAGCACTGATGTAAGACAAACCGATATAACACAATCTGGCAGAAGAGTTCTGATTATTTAAGACTGCTTTTCATTTCTTTTACATGGCACCTTCATGATATAGACTCTGAAACCAAAGCACATGGTGGGAGATGGATTGGTACCATACAGAAACATTTTTAGAGAAATGAGAAAGCAAAACAGTCAGACAAAAATTACAATGCATTTCCACAATGTCACACTCTCTGCTTCCTCATCTGCCTCCACCACCTCTTCTGTCTCACCACCCCTGCAACAGCAAGACCAACCCCCCTTCTTTCTCCTCTTCCTCCTCAGCTGACTCAATGTGAAGACAAGGAGGATAAAGGCCTTTTTCATGATCCACTTCTACTTAATGAACAGTAAGTAGTCACCATGCCAACAGTTAATAAACTTATCTGTTGTGTATATATGCATGTCTTTATGTGAAAATCTAATAACTGTATGGCAAGAACTATATGAGATGTTTCTGTATCATCATCATTATCATTGCCTAAGTATTAGAACATTATGTGCAAGACTTATACTGAAATGAATAGCCTACCCTTGATCATGGCATCTGGTCCCATCACTTCATGGGAAATAGATGGGGAAACAGTGGAAACAGTGTCAGACTTTATTTTTGGGGGCTCCAAAATCACTGCAGATGGTGACTGCAGCCATGAAATTAAAAGACGCTTACTCCTTGGAAGAAAAGTTATGACTAACCTAGATAGCATTTTCAAAAGCAGAGACATTACTTTGCCGACTAAGGTCCGTCTAGTCAAGGCTATGGTTTTTCCTGTGGTCATGTATGGATGTGAGAGTTGGACTGTGAAGAAGGCTGAGCG
>SJYT01017552.1:179399-191966 GCA_006410635.1 Cephalophus harveyi
AAGACTCTTGAGAGTCCCTTGGACTGCAAGGAGATCCAACCAGTCCATTCTGAAGGAGATCAACCCTGGGATTTCTTTGGAAGGAATGATGCTAAAGCTGAAACTCCAGTACTTTGGCCACCTCATGCGAAGAGTGGACTCATTGGAAAAGACTCTCATGCTGGGAGGGATTGGGGGCAGGAGGAAAAGGGGACGACAGAGGATGAGATGGCTGGATGGCATCACGGACTCGATGGACGTGAGTCTGAGTGAACTCCGGGAGATGGTGATGAACAGGGAGGCCTGGCATGCTGCGATTCATGGGGTCCCAAAGAGTCGGACACGACTGAGCGACTGAACTGAACTGAACTGAACCCTTATATAAAGTGATATTTAATATAAAATTAACAATGTGTTAGCTTTGTTACTTATTTATAACTTTGCTTTCAAAGAGTTACATTACCTTTCAGTATGCCTCTCTCTTGTAATCAGAGAAACCTTGTATCAGCCTCTCATATTTTTAAAAATGTAACAATGTTTACAATCCTGTACATGAATATCGACTAAATGTTACTTTTGCTCAGTCTTTAAGTCATGTCTGACTCTTTGCAACCCCACAGACTGCAGCATGCCAGGTTTCCCTGTCCTCTGCTATCTCCCAGAGTGCTAAAACTCATGTCCACC
The DNA here is from genome assembly GCA_006410635.1 of Cephalophus harveyi. Classification (NCBI taxonomy): domain Eukaryota; kingdom Metazoa; phylum Chordata; class Mammalia; order Artiodactyla; family Bovidae; genus Cephalophus; species Cephalophus harveyi. Next base: position 180,063 of record SJYT01017552.1, read on the forward strand.
GAGTAGTGATGCTATCTAACCATGCCATCCTCTGCTGTCCCTTTCTTCTTTTGCCTTCAATTTTTCCCAGCATCAGGGTCTTTTCCAAAGAGTTGGCTCTTTGCATCAGGATGCCAAAGTATTGAAGCTTTAGCTTCAGCAACAGATGTTCCAATGAATATTCAGGGTCGATTTCCTTTAAGATTGACTGGGTTGACCTCCTTGCCATCCAAGAGACTCTCAAAGTCTTCTTTAGAACCAAAGTTCGAAAGCATCAATTCTTCAATGCCCACTCTTCTTTATGGTCCAATTCTCACAAACATACATGACTACTGAAAACACCATCAGTTCAGTTCAGTCGCTCAGTCGTGTCCGACTCTTTGCGACCCCGTGAATCGCAGCACGCCAGGCCTCCCTGTCCATCACCAACTCCCGGAGTTCACTCAGACTCACATCCATCGAGGCCATGATGCCATCCAGCCATCTCATCCTCGGTCATCCCCTTCTCCTCCTGCCCCCAATCCCTCCCAGCATCAGAGTCTTTTCCAATGAGTCCACTCTTCGCATGAGGTGGCCAAAGTACTGGAGTTTCAGCTTTAGCATCATTCCTTCCAAAGAAATCCCAGGGCTGATCTCCTTCAGAATGGACTGGTTGGATCTCCTTGCAGTTCAAGGGACTCTCAAGAGTCTTCTCCAACACCACAGTTCAAAAGCATCAATTCTTTGGCGCTCAGCCTTCTTCACAGTCCAACTTTCACATCCATACATGACCACAGGAAAAACCATAGCCTTGACTAGAACGGACCTTAGTTGGCAAAGTAATGTCTCTGCTTTTGAATTTGCTATCTAGGTTAGTCAGAACTTTTCTTCCAAGGAGTAAGCGTCTTTTAATTTCATGGCTGCAGTCACCATCTGCAGTGATTTTGGAGCCCAAAAAAATAAAGTCTGACACTGTTTCCACTGTTTCCCCATCTATTTCCCATGAAGTGATGGGACCGGATGCCATGATCTTTAACTATAAGAACCTTTGTTGGCAAAGCAATGTCTCTGCTGTTTAATATGCTGTCCAGGTTTGTCACAGCTTTCCTTTCAAGGAGCAAACATCTTTTAATTTCATAGCTGTAGTCACCATCCGCAGTGATTTTGGAGCCCAAGAAAATAAAATCTGTCATTGCTTCCACTTTTCCCCCTTCTGTTTGCCATGAAGTGATGGGACCTGATGCCATGATCTTAGTTTTTTTAAGGACTATAATATTATATGCCATAAAATTTCTGTAACAATTCATTCATCTAAAGGCCAGGGTACCATGAAGCAATCCTATCAATTACACTAGGCTACCATCAAGCCATCATAGCATTGCTTCTTCATTATCAATGCATGAATCCTTATACCAGTAAATAAATATGAATTTCTTTATCACATCATCTTTTCCTTTTTCATGTCCAGTTGACACGTATGCCTACACTGTTCTGTATCATATAAGACAATATTAATATAATGACAAATGATTTATCCTGTAAACAGACAACATAAACTTAAAGTATCAATAAATACAGTATTATAAATGTATTTTGTCTTCTTTATGATTTTCTTAATAACATTTTCTTTTCTCTAGTTTACTTTATAGCAAGAATCCTCCAGCCTTTTCTTTCTATACTTTTTGTTTGATTTTTGGTACTTGCCTTTCAATGCTTCCCTAACCTTAACTGTCATAACATACCAAAATAAACGGAAGACCTTCATAAAGAAAATGGCACTCTAATCTCAAAAATGACATGAAAGATGAACTAAAGCAACAAAACAAAACATAAGTGCTACAGGACTGTGCTCACATAATGCTCTTTGGACTAAGACCTGCATGGTTTAGGTACATAATGAACACTTTGGCGCACTGACAAAGCTTTCTTCATAACCTTGTCACCAGCCGACGTTTACCCTCGCCACGTGGTGTTCACTCTCCCAGGACAGGGGATACAAATCAACAGTTCCTGAAACATCTTATCCATTATTGGCAAACCAGCAATGGAATAATTTTTTAAAACATGACTCAAGCCAAGTTATCTGTTTCCCAGCCTCCAATCTTGCTTTCTTTACCCACCAAATCAATAAATTAAACTGGCATTAAATCAAAGTGATGTTTCTAGAATCCAAGTCAGTTCCTACTGATTTCCTGCTTAAAACTCATTGAGCTCTCCTTTTTGACAGTTCAAAAATCAAATCTAAGGTTCTCCAAGACCTGAACACTGCTTAACTTTTCTATTATCACTCACTCAGACAACTAAATCAAACAACTTACTATTTTTGAAACATATGTATTGTTGTTTCATAATTTCATGGTCTGCAGACATTCTTCTATTTGCAATATCCTTCTCTGGCCCCATTCGCCAAAAATTTCTTATTGGTCCTTCTAAACTAAGATGAAACATCTCATTTTGTGAATCATCCCCTAAGCCATAGTATACATAGGACACTATATACCCTTTTCTATGCCGCCAGGGTACCTTATACACAAGCTATTATTATAGCACTTATCACTTTGTACTGTAGCTGTTCCTGTCTGTATCCCCCTACTAAGTTGACATCCTACAGGCAGAGGCCATGTCTTACTCATTTCGGTACAATCGCTGCCAAATACTGGACTCAATTCGTGACTGTGGGATGTATAAATGAGTAACTGAAAGGATTCCTGAATATATATGTAAATTTAAAGAATTATAGAAATAAATGGTAGAGGAAACTTAAGTGTCTTAATCTAAGTGGGCTACAAGCTTCACCCTCAAAAATCTGCAAAGTAAACAAAAAGTAGATGTGGAAAAGTCAAGAGCATGACTCATAAAAAACACAGACTCACTGGTGATTCTTACTGCCGGGTCAGTGCAGAAATCCTTTGCATCTGGCTCATCAAGTTCTTCCAGGAAATTATATTCTGGATTGTCATCATTTGCCTCCTCTAGGAAAAGAAGGCAATGGCACCCCACTCCAGTACTCTTGCCTGGAAAATCCATGGACGGAGGAGCCTGGTAGGCTGCAGTCCATGGGGTCGCTAAGAGTAGGACACGACTGAGCGACTTCACTTTCACTTTTCTCTTTGGAGAAGGAAATGGCAGCCCACTCCAGTTTTCTTGCCTGGAAAATCCCAGGGACGGCGGAGCCTGGTGGGCTGCCGTCTATGGGGTGGCACAGAGTCGGACACGACTGAAGCAACTTAGCAGTAGCAGTAGTAACAGGAAAAGAAAATGTTTCAGACTCTTTTTCCCAACCGTGAACTCATACCTCTAAAGAATATTTAAGATGTTCAGCACCATTAAGAATTTATTCCAATGCAACACACTTATTCTGAAGATTCTATTTTTTATTTATTTTTTGACCATGCCACGAGGCTTGCAATATCTTAGTTCCCTGACCAGGAATTGAACCCAGGCCCACAACAGCGAAAGCAAAGATTTCTAACCAGTGGAACACCAGGGAATTCCCTATTCTGCAGTTTTTACACAACTAGTCTTTCTTTTTTTCCCTCAGTGCCAGTGTACAAATCACTTCCCATAGCTGATTCATCTCACCTATTCTCCTTGCTAACCTAAGTTCCTTCCTTCCTTCGAACAAGTCCCTCCCAACATGAAGCCTACACAACCCACTGGACCAGTCTCACCCACTGAGGGCAGAAACTAAAAGGAAGAAGGAACACAGCACTAGACCCTGGGAAAAGGAGACCTCACATAGAGTAACTTACCGAAAAACGAAAAGATAGAGAAATACTGTGCAAATGAAGGAACAAAGTAAAAACTCACAAGACCAAATAAATGAAGAGGAAATAGCCAAACTACCTGAAAAAGAATTCAGAGAGATGATAGTAAAGATGATCCAAAACCTCGAAAACAGAATGGAAAAAATGACAGAATCAATGAACACATTTAACAAGGACCTAGAAGAAATAAAAAATAAACAGGGACAGACAATACAATTACTGAAATTAAAAATGCTCTAGAAAAAAATCAATACTCAAATAATTAAGGTAGAAAACAGATAAGTGAGCTAGAAGATAAAATGGCGGAAATAACTGCTGAAAAGCAGAATAAAGGAAAAAGAATTTTTTTCAAAATTGAAGATAGTCTCAGAGATCTCTGGAACAATACTAAACACAACAACATTTGAATTATAGGGGTCTCAGAAAAAGAGGAGAAAAAGCGTCTGAGAAATTTTTTGAAGAGATTATAGTTGAAAACTTCCCTAACATGCAAAAGAAATAATCAAATCCAAGAAGCACAGAGAATCTCATTCACGATAAACCCAAGGAGAAATGTGCCAAGACACATACTAATCAAACTAACAAAAAATAAAAACAAAGAAAAAATATTAAAAGAAGCAAGTGAAAAGCAATAACTAAACTGGAGAAGGAGTTCATCAAGGCTGTATATTGTCACCCGGCTTATTTAACTTATAGGCAGAATATATCATGTGAAACGCTTGGCTGGATAGCTCACAAACTGAAATCAAGACTGCCAGGAGAAAGATCAACAACTTCAGACACACAGATAATGCCACTCTAATGGCAGAAAGCAGAGGAGCTAAACAGCCTCTTGGTAAGGGTGAAAGAAGAGAGTGAAAAAGCCTGGCTTAAAACTCAACATTCAAAAAACAAAGATCATGGCATCCAGTCCCATCACTTCATGGCAAATAGATGGGGAAAATGTGGAGATAGTGACAGATTTTATTTTCATGGTCTCCAAAATTACTGCAGACGGTGACTGCAGCCATGAAATTAAAAGATGTTCCTTGGAAGAAGAGCGATGACAAACCTAGAAAGCATATTAAAAAACAGAGACATTACTTTGCCAACAAAGGTCTGTATAGTTAAAGCTGTGGCTTTTCCAGTAGTCATGTATGGATGTGAGAGTTGGACCATGAAGAAAGCTGAGACCAAAGAATTGATGCTTTCAAATGGTGGTGCTGGAGAAGACTCTTGAGAGAGTCTTGGACAGCAAGGAGATCAAACTAGTCAATCCTGAGGGAAATCAATCCTGAATATTCACTGGAAGAACTGATGCTGAAGCTGAAGCTACATTACTTTGGCCACATTGGAAAAGACCCTGATGCTGGGAAAGATTGATGGCAGGAGGAAAAGGGGGCAACAGAGGATGAAATGGTTGGATGGCATCACCGACTCAATGCACATGAGTTTGAGGAGCTCCAGGAGACAGTGAAGGTCAGGGAAGCCTGACGTGCTGCAGTCTGTGGGGTCACAAAGAGTTGGACACAACTTAGCAACTGAACAACAACAACATACAAGGGAAACCCCATAAGACTAACAGCTGATCTTTCAGCAGAAACTCTGCAGGCCAGAAGGGAATGGCAGGCTATATACAAGGGAAACCCCATAAGATTAACAGCCGATCTTTCAGCAGAAACTCTGCAGGCCAGAAGGGAATGGCAGGCTATGTTTGAAGTACTGAATGTGAAAAACCTACAACCAAGATAACCCTACCTGGCAAGGATCTCATTCACTATTGATGGAGAAATCAAAAGCTTTGCGGACAAGTAAAAGTTAAAAGAGAATTTAGCACCGCCAAACCAGCTTTACAACAAATGTTAAAGGGACTACTACAGACAGGAAACACAAGAGAAGGAAAAGACCTACAAAAACAAATCCAAAACAATTAAGAAAATGTCAATAAGAACATATATATCAATAATTACTTTAAATGCAAATGGATAAAACGTTCCAACCAAAAGACACAGACTCCTGAATGGATACAGGAACAAGACCCATATACGTGCTGTCTACAAGAGACACTCTTCAGACCTAGAGACACATACAGACTGAGAGGATGGAAAAAAACATTCCATAGCAATTCTCATATAAGTAAACTAGACCTTAAAATAAAGAATATTACAAGAGATAAGGAAGAAGTAGTTTGCTTACTGCCAGCCTAACAGCTTCAAATTGGTAACATGAAAATAATTAGCTGAAAATTGTCAAAACCAACTAACTGTAAGCTGAAATCTACCTAAGTTAATCACTTTTAAAAGGCAAAGAAAGGAGAAAAAATGACTCAAGGAGAAATTAGGGTATGTAAATCAATTTTAAAAGAACAATTAAAATTCTGCGAGAATAAATACCAATCCAGAGAAAGGTTTAATCACTAATACCTGCAGCCTAGAAACAAAGTACTGGAGTGGGTTGCCATTGCCTTCTCCCATAATTTAACAGTGTGTATCAATTGTAACACAATGCTGATACTTCAAAATAACCTAATGTTTTTCTGCTCCCCCCCCCACATAATCATAATCAAAAAACCAAAATGTTACTTAAACAAAAGCAAAACAACAAAAAGAACAGGCACTAAATTATAACAGCAATTACTCTGGGGCTTCCTTGGTAGCTCAGCTGGTAAAGAATTTGCCTGCTAATGCAGGAGACACCGGTTCAATTCCTGGGTCAGGAAGATCCTCTGGAGAAGGAACAGGCTACCCACACCAGTGTTCTTGGGCTTCCCTGAAGGCTCAGCTGGGAAAGAATCTGCCTGCAATGCGGAAGACCTAGGTTTGATCCCAGGGTTGGGAAGATCCCCTGGAGAAGAGAACAGCTACCCACTCCAGTATTTCTAGCCTGGAGAATTCCACGGACTATCCGTGGGGTTGCAAAGAGTCAGACACAACTGAGCAACTTTCACTTTCACTCTGAGTAGTAAGATTATGAGTGATTTTTATTTTTTTCTTTCAACTTTTCAATATTTTCTAAAATGCATATATATGAATTTTCAATCTTTCTTCTTTCTTCCTTTCTGCTTTTTATGTGACATTTCTATTTGGTCAAAAAAAGTTACTTGGCGGGGGCAGGTGGTGGTAAAAGGGAGTCAAAATGTTATTCTTTTACTGGTATTATTTGCTTAGTCACTAAGCTGTGTCCAACTCTTTTGCACCCCATGGATTGTAGCCTACCAGGCTCCTCTGTCCATGGAATTTCCCAGGCAAAAATACTGGAGTGGGTTGCCATATCCTTCTCCAGGAGATCTTTCTGACCCAGGGTCCAAATCCACAACTCCTGCACTGGCAGGCAGATTTTTTTTACCACAGAGCCACTGAGATGGTGGTATTACTTGTACATACAGCTAACAGAAGTATTACAAGGTGGGAGAATCAACTTTCAATTATCCAGATTAATGAGGGGTAGTAGTATTACTGCTGCTGCTGCTGCTGCTAAGTCGCTTCAGTCGTGTCTGATTCTGTGCGACCCCACAGACAGCAGCCCATTGGGCTCTGCCATCCCTGGGATTCTCCAGGCAAGAACACCGCAGTGGGTTGCCATTTCCTTCTCCAATACATGAAAGTGAAAAGTGAAAGTGAAGTCGCTCAGTCGTGTCTGACTCAGCGACCCCATGGACTGCAGCCTACCAGGCTCCTCCGTCCATGGGAGTTTCCAGGCAAGAGTACTGGAGTGGGGTGCCATTGCCTTCTTCAGTAGTATTACTGATAATACTAAAACAAAAATATTTTATATACATTTGATATTTTTTATTTTATTTTATTTATCTATTCTTGGTATTAACTGACAATTAAACCCCCTTGAGCCCCTACTTAATTTCACACTCCGTCTCTAGCACTTTAATTCTTCATTTTCTTCCATTCCTTCTGGTCTTCATGTCACAAACACACCACAGCCGAGGAGAAAATTTAAGTCATGCGGTTGCAAGACTAGCTATTTCCCTTTCCACTCCACTGTACAAATTATCACTGGGACTTTCATCCTTCCCTTTTTAATTTCATCATTTGATTTCCTTTTCCCAAAATCTCTCCTAAAGCTACTCTCAAAGATCAACCCTTAAATGTAATATTTTTCTCAGGTATCAATGTATCTCCTTTGTCACTAAGTTTTAAATAAAGTACCTGCACTTAAAACTCTCCTGCCTCCTTGACTTTCACTATTATTGATACTTCTCAAGTTTTCCCTTCTCTATCATTTTCTACCATGTTCCTTTCCATGAGAAGAACCACAATCAAAACTTTTTTCATTCTACCTCTTACCAAATTTCAATCTCAGTTTTCTATTTTTCCTTGATGGACCCAATGTCACCTCACACTCCCCATATCTAAAGCTGAACTCATTTTAACCCCTCAAATACCTCCCCACAAAGGCATGCTTCACCATCCCCCAACCCAGATAAATTAAATGTTATCAGTCTCTGAGTAATATTAATTCTTTCTTTCTAATGTCTCTAAGACACACCTTTTCTTCTCAGTAATTTACAAGGTCTCAAAGGCATAACAGCATGACTCTGTATAGTAATCTGAATTTATCCTTTCTATTTGAAACCCTGTTACGCGCCCATACAAACACGGCACTTTTAGATGTTTGTAGAAAATGCTATTCTATTTCCACTCCTTTACCCTAAACCATTGAATTCTATCAATCCACCAAGATCCAGTTTCAAAAATCTTAATTACTTGTACCTCACTTCCATTCAATCACATATTGTCCTAAACTGCACCAAATGAATTAGGCGCTGTGTCTTCTCTTCCCAACTAGATTATAAGTGTTCTGAGGTCAGAAGTATGCCTTCTGCTGCTTTTTATTTATTAGTGAGCTATAACCTTCAGGAAAAGTTCAAACATTCAAGCATAAAAAACAAAGCCCATCCCAATCTAAACACAATCTAACACTCTGACATCATCTTTCACTACCTCTCCTGCCTCTGCTCAGACTGTTCTTCAGCTAAGAAACTCCATGCCACCGTTCCATCAAATCACAATTCATCCTTCAGGTCCTAAGGGTTATGGCATCTCTGGAGAGCCTTGCCAAATGCCATAGGCAGTAGTCTCTCCATTATAGCTGCTGCCCCTCCTCAAGGCCCACTTCATAAACAGCCACCAAATATTAATAGGCCATACACAGTTCATCCCTACAGAAATGATGAAAAGATAAAAAGGAAGGAAAGAGGGCTTCCTTGGTGGTCCAGTGGTTAAGAATCCACTGTGCAATGCAAGGGACATGGGTTCCTGATCCGTTCTCTAGGAAGATCCCTCAAGCTGCGTGGCAACTAAGCCTGTGTGCTACAACTACTGAGGCAGTACACCCAGAGCCCGCACTCCACAGGAGGAGAAGCCACGCAGTGAGCAGCTTGCACATGACGACGAGAACAGCCCCCACTCTCTGCAACTAGAGAAAGCCCGCGTGCAGCAACAAAGACACACCACAACCGAACAAATAAATAAACCTTTAAAAAAAAAAGGGAAAGAAAAGAATACGAAAGATGATCAAGGAAATGGGAGGGGAGAAGAAAATTTCTACCCTTTCATAATGTTCATTGCTGACCCTTACAAAGACCAACGCTCCAATTCCAAACACACCCAGGCTCCCCTTTCAGAAATGCTATTTTGTAAAGGCACTGCAGAGAGTGCAATGACAAGCACAAAGGCAATGACAAGCTGGTACCTATGAGCTAAATGTAAGCCAAAGATCTTCCATGTCTCACCTCCTTCTTCCTTGATCTCTTCACTGGGCTCTTCTGAAAAAGGCTCCTTAGCGATAGGATGACTGCCCCTGTCTTCTTGAGTAACGGATCCAGGTCTGAGTGTAATTTTCTTCCCTCTCCTTGAGCTAGTGGCCTGGAGTTTTCCTTTACCAATGTGTGTATTTACAGGCTGGGAAGACTCCAAGGAAGGAAGGGTGATTCCCTGAGAGATGGCCATATCCACAGCTTCCAGAGCTGCCACATTTGTGTCCTCAGTGAGCAACCTAGAGCTCAAAGATGGGTCTTCCACACCAAGCTGAATGCCTGCATCCTGCACTTCAAGGTCAGCTGCTCTGCTATGACTTGGACTCCAGGACAGGGACACTGACCCCAGGTCTTTAACTTGGTCAGATTCTGGTTTAACAGCTGACTGCAGGTCTAAGTCATCTTCCTCCTGGTTGCCCTGATGCTGTGGGGACTCTGTCAATGTAGTTCTTCTCTTCTTACAGGGCAACATTTTCCAAGTCCCACTTTTGTTCCATCCTGAAAGGATAAAGGCAAGTTCTTAACACTTTCCTATTAATTAATGGTAATAAATTTCCTCAGATATACTTTTCGGAGAGGGCAATGGCAACCCACTCCAGTACTCTTGCCTGGAAAATCCCATGGACGGAGGAGCCTGGTAGGCTGCAGTCCATGGGGTCGCTAGGAGTCGGACATGGCTGAGCTACCTCACTTGCACTTTTCACTTTCATACACTGGAGAAGGAAATGGCAACCCACTCCAGTGTTCTTGCCTGGAGAATCCCAGGGAAGGTGGAGCCTGGTGGGCTGCCGTTTATGGGGTCGCACAGAGTCGGACACGACTGAAGCGACTTAGCAACAGCAGCAGATACACTTTTACTTATTCAAGTTCAAACACGAACACTGTAAAGCAGCAGCAGATATACTTTTACTTATTCAAGTTCAAACATGAACACTGTACCTTACACCAAATGCAATCTCCCATTAGGTGGGAAGTAAGAGACAGAATGCCTGAGTTCAAATCCTAACTCTATTACTGATTACTGTGTTATCTTGCCTGAGTGACTTCACCTACCCAAATTTTGGTTTCCTCAACTATAAAAGATAATAATTTTTCTAACCTTATGGAGTTGTTATAAGAATTAAATAGTAAATGATTAGTGTTAATTATTACCATTATCATCAGGGAGGTAGGATAGCGTGATGTTGAGAGCAAACTGTGGAGTCAAACCATCTGGATTTGTTTCCCAAGTAAGCTTTGTGACCTTGCATAAGTTACTTTACCTGAATTTCATTTCTTCAGCTACAAAATCAAACAAAAATCGCACTTCCATCATTAAATAGTAATTTATTAGATCAATAAATGTTTCCCATTGTTGCTTTTATAAACGGGTATTTCCCTTAACAGAAAGAATCCAAAAGCAAAGTGTGGTTGTTTAAAAAGGTTAGACTATATTAACAAAAATTTTGTATTGAAAACAAGAGAGATTCCTAACTTTTGTGTATACTATGGTATTTCTGAACAGTTGACTTCAATTCCAAATATCACACTTTAATGGCAACACTAACCTAAAGTGGAGGTTATCTTCCCATATGTTCTTATAGCATCTATTTGCAAACCTCTTTCTTTGTACGTACCACTTTTATGATTGCTTCTTGGCTCTTTCCCACCAGCTCCTCACAAACTATGTGCTTTTTGAGGGAAAAGATTCTTTCAATGAGTACCTCCAGTACTCAGAAATATCAGCCCTACTGAAGACAATCATTAAGTGTTCCCTGAATGAATGAATGAGTGTGTGAACTTTTTTGTGCATACTCTATGCAGGTTGGACCAAGAGCATTATATGAAAACGAACTGCATCTTTCTACCCCCCAAAAAACTTTATTCTCAATAAGATAGGTCCAAGAATATAACATGCTGCCTCGTGTTACAGTGAGTTCTTCATCACTAACAATGTTCAAGTAAGGCCTGAATGCCCATCTACCAAGGCGCTAGATGAAAACCTGGATTAGAGGACGGCAACACAAAAGTGCTTTCTAAGAGTTTGAACTACAAGGTTAGTTTTAAACTGCTTTAATTCCGTTTCTCCAGGACACTGGGAGAGATTCCCCAGCCCAGACCAAATGAACTTTTGTCCCTATCTTAATAATCACAGTTAAATTAACAAGTAAAGATCCCTCTGATAAGGGAATCAGTTCAGTTCAGTTCAGTCGCTCAGTCGTGTCTGACTCTTTGCGACCCCATGAATCGCAGCACGCCAGGCCTCCCTGTCCATCACCATCTCTCGGAGTTCACTCAGACTCACATCCATTGAGTCAGTGATGCCATCCAGCCATCTCATCCTCGGTCGTCCCCTTCTCCTCCTGCCCCCAATCCCTCCCAGCATCAGAGTCTTTTCCAATGAGTCAACTCTTCGCATGAGGTGGCCAAAGTACTGGAGTTTCAGCTTTA